>JAVTVY010023018.1:0-88708 GCA_036873755.1 Hanleya hanleyi
ATAAATACTGTACATTCCTTCACTAACAACTACTCCTCCAGACATAAATACTGTACATTCCTTCACTAACAACTACTCCTCCAGACATAAATACTGTACATTCCTTCACTAACAACTACTCCTCCAGACATAAATACTGTACATTCCTTCACTAACAACTACTCCTCCAGACATAAATACTGTACATTCCTTCACTAACAACTAGTTTTAACTCCGTACTTTAAAATTATCCAGCGCTTTTTCTGGATAAAAAAAAGAGTGAAGGGGAAACAACTCTGAAACACAGATCCAAAATCACATCAGGGGAGACAATTCAATGAAATCACAATAAGGGGAGATAATTTCTTTCTTATGGCTTTCCAGAGTAATTGTATCTTGATACATAGTAAAAGGCTTGAAAATATTCAACTCTTCAGTTTGTTTTAGGGATGGATCTTCTGAAGTTTGAATATTTGTGTCATCCATATTCTATATCTGATCATATATGCTCTGAAAACGTGAATGTTAAATAAAAATATTATGTGTTCCATGAACCATGAACATTTCGAAAATGAATCAAAATACAAAATGTTGAAAGAACATTGGGGAAATTTACCTTCATCAACATCAGAATATTTCTGCATTTTCCTGGCCTCCACGACTACAGTGTATGATGTAGATGGTTTCAGATTTGTTATCAGCATATGGTCTCCTGTAAAGTAAGAACAATACAGACATGATGAACTCAGCAGATATTATGGAATGTGTGTTTACAATAAACAACAACCAGAGTTCAGAATAAATCTCTTTATCTGCTCTTTTTCTAAAACAAATATTCCACTGATAAATCTATACAGTTTATTCCTCTTCACAATACTTCTTACTGCAATACCTCTGCCAAGAACACACGCCCCTTTTCGGAGGTGTGGACGGTGGTATTACGGGAGTGTCGAAATATGGGGTCTCTATATATAACCACATGCTTTATATAAAATACCCCAAGGTCTGAAATGCACTTTGGGTGAAACGAGAAATAAACGGTTTTCTACAATTGTCACTCTATATATTCCCGTCGTCAAACTAGTAAATTTGTGCAATTTTATACCATTGCCGGGCGATTCAAATTCCAACCGGACTGTCCTTTTAATCCAGCACAGCGAGATGATGGTCCGCTTCTTTCTCAATTCTGATTGGTTAGTCACGACACGCCTCCGGCAAGAGAGATCACACACTGATCAGCTGACCAATCAGAATTGAGAAAGAAGCAGCCCATCATCTCGCTGTGCCGGGTTGAATGGACAGTCAGGTTGGAATTTGAATCACCCGGCAAAGGTATAAAATTGCACAAATTTACTAATTTGACGACGGGAATATATCATGACAATTGTAGAATATGCTGATGTATTTTGTTTGGAGGTAAACCATTTATTTCTCGTTTCACCCAAAGTGCGTTTCAGACCTTGGTGTATTTTTATATAAAGTATGAGGTTATATATAGAGACCCCATATTTCGACACTTCCAGAATACCACCGTGCACACCCCCAAAACTCCTATTTTGAGGGCCTGTGGCCAAGAATAATCCGACATTTAATTATTCACTTCAATTTTCAGAAAAAAAAACCCCAAAAACACTGAATTAAGGTAAATTCTGTAATAATTCAATCACCCTACTCAATCAGTAGTTCTAATGAATTTGATCACTCTTGATCAAAGGGTGATCAAAAACCCTTTTTTATCACGCTTTCAAAGGGTCATCAAATCATAATAATGGATTATCTGCTTGATTTTGGACTCTTCCTAATCATGATAAATAGATTTGATCACATACACTGATTCTATGTCATGTGACTGAATTATTAGAGGATGAACAGTGCCTGAAATGGAGATGTGAATTTCGTGAGACCTGAAGTCCCTTACAGACACATTGGTATGGTCCATTGATACAGTGTAAGAAACTAAGAGAAACAGTTGACAGACTAGTTCATTTCATATTGCTGAGATGTTTTACCTGTGGTACTGTCACTGTTAATGTCCTCTTCTGGCTTGTTGCCTGGCCACCATGTCACCTGGTAACTTTCTGCTTTCACAAAATGAGATTTCGGGTGATCGTCTGGAAAAAAATAAATGAAGAAGAACCAATCTTCTGAGTAAATGTCTTCATGTTTGGTAATTTCCTTGCAAACTTGTACTCGGATCCTCTTTCCAAATTTATGAATGCTTTTTAAATTTGATAATTGTTGTAATAATTCTGTCCTCTTTTTGTCATTTTATCATTCTTTTGGTAAATTATGCCATTTGTTTTGAAGGGGATAATTCTTATCACTAACATTAGGGAAAGAATGTCAACCCATCACTTTGGATGATTATATATTACGTGACCAAGGGAAACAACTCACCTTTTTTCCAAACGACGAGTGCAGAATGACCTGTGACCTGCTCACACCAGACCCTCGACGGAGGCTGGACGAGACCCGTGTAATGTACGACCAACTTCAGGCCGGGTTTACACCCTGCATATCTCTCTCCGAATGGTATCTCTAAAAATGATTTCAATAAAAATTTCAAAATGATATGAATTTTTCCAAATTGAAATGAGAAGCATTTATGCATTTTCTGCAGTGCATTAACTCTGCAGAATTTTACTCCTCTTGAAGTACACAAAAAATGGGAAGGAATTGTTAAATTAGATTACTTAACATGCTTAATACAAATCAAATGGGAAAGAAGCTTTGAGAAAACAATATCATGGTGTGTTAACTGTGTAATTTGAGTACTACTTTCTCTGTAGAAAAGATAACAAAATAGTTTTGAACAGGGACAAAGCTACAAGTCCAAAAGGAATGGAGAATAAAAATTAACTAAGTTCACTACCACACATTTCTAAATAAAATAGTTCAAGCAGACACTCTAGTAAAAGAAGCAGCATATACATCAAGAGGCAAATGCCTGAGGTTCTTCTCAAATCAGTGGATATGGAATAGGACTATTTTTGATGAGTATGAAGCAGGAGGTTATATTAGGAAGAGAGTGAGCATGGAGATAATGGAGGTATCATATTTCTTCTACTTATTCAGACAGCAAAACTTAACTTCAGGCTACTATATACTGTACTGTGGAGAGAAATTTTGCAAACATTCTTCCAATTACACTAGCTTTCTTTTCAGTTTTTGGGATAAATAACATATCTATGCCATAGTATTTAACCTCAGTTGAAATAAAGATGGATTTTTTTCTGCTTCCAAGTCTAAAAATGCTGTTTGAAAAATTAGAAGAAATACGGTAACAGACATGCGATGGGATGAAGATACTGCAGTTGTATTATATTATCTTGAAGTCTTTGGTGGTTGAATTGATTCAGATAGCAACTTCAGTGCATCAAACATGTCAAAGGAGATCTGCTGTTTTAAAGCATTTGATTGATCAGTTCAAATTTTGAAAAGAAAATCTCATTATGTGATATTTTCATGGGCTTATGGTGAAAACTGGATGAACCTCCAGCCAATCAAAAGCTAGATTGTAAGAGAGTTAAAGATAACCAGACACGACTATTCTCCTTCTCATCAGCATGAACCATCACCTTGTATGTACAGTGAAACCTTGCGAATACGGACACCTGAGTAAACCGACCAACCTCAAAATACCAACATTATTGATGGTCTCAATACTTCAATTTAAAATATTTTGAACCTTGAAAATAACAGAGCCTTCTCAAAACCGACACTATAATCTGGTCCCAAGCATGGTCGGTATACACAGGTTCCACTGTACAGAATGGTGTGACCTGGATAAGAAGGCGTGTCAATGACATCTTGTCTGACAATCAAATGATCACTGCAGGGTTCCCTTGAAGAAGTTCTCAACATTACAGCAGGCAGGAGTAACTATTGTGACTACTGTTTTGTAAATGAAATAGTGACATGTGTTACATAGCTCATGCAAATAAAGCGAGACATTTCAGCAAAATCCGAGATTATATTAGAAATTCCAGCAGAGTTCACTCGGGACATACCCTGTTTTATATCACGGAGTCTGGGCCAGCCACGAGTGGGCGTGTCCTCATGGTAAACTACTAATTTCTGCTTTGTATTAGCTGGAGAAGTAGAGCATAAGTTGAGGACTACTTTAAAGTTGATATATAAGCTAGAAATGCCATTGAGAGGTTTCTATATAGAATTTCAACTGTGACAGAGGGGCTGCCATCATAAATTATATTAGCGAAAAATAGACATCTAAAGAGTGAGTGAGTGAATATGAATCAATATTGCTTTCAACATTATTTCAGTCATATCACGACGTTTGGTTCCTATTCCTTTTCACACCCGGAAACCACACGGGTAGGGTCCTGTTCCTTTTCACACCCAGGAACCCCACGGGTGCCCCAGTTAGTCACCTCTTATGACAAGCTCTCTGAGGGGCTGAGACCTATTCTTACCATGACCTGGAGTGTGCACAACGATACCCCAGGTCAATCCCCGGAAGCCCCAAAGGGCGACATCTAAAAAAGCTTAATTGAAGAAGCTATGACATAAATTCACACTGCCCCAGGCAATACTATCTAAGCCACCATAATAAAATACAAAGAAAACTACCATGACTACAATGGGGAGAAGGGCAGGGAAATTTGCAGGTGTATATAGCGTATAGCATTCTGATGCCGCTTGGTTCACGACGACTATTGTTATGCCCCAAATGTATCAATTATTGGCAAGATCTAGATATCGCATTGTTCCAAATACATGTAAAAAGATGAATTATTTAATATGAGTAAAATATGTGTTTCTATTGATCAGATATAAGGAATCACGACCTAGAGCTATATTTTTGATGATGTTTGTTCAGTAAAGTTAAATAATTTACCTTTTAACAGCTTTTTAGCTAAAAGGGTACAACAAAAATAACACAATTAGCACATAAACGGTCCACAATACAAAACACAATACCAAGTTTTCTATAATGCAGATAAAGTTGTTAAACAACATCTACAGCCATAATGGAAGGCAACAGAAACAAAATTACATTCCAATTTCGTGCATGTGAAAGTCATCAAGTGCGCATTGCTACTCATGGTTGCTGCAAACAAATTCTCCTGTTTTGTCATAAAGTTATAACAGAAACAGGCAACAGAAACAAAATTAAATTCCAATTTCGTGCATGTGAAAGTAATCAAGTGCGCGCATTGCTACTCATGGCTGCTGCAAACAAATTCTCCTGTTTTGTCATAAAGTTACACATGAAGGTAATCCACCCACTTGTTCTGGCCAATAGTGATATTGATTCCCTTATGAAGCAAAGATCCCTGGTGAAATGTCCCCAGAAAAGATGCAATCTGTTTGCAGGAAGCCGTGTATTGTATGCCCCGGAGAGTTTAACCATACCCTTGTAATGCTGTTACTTAACATTGATGCGATCATTATTATTTTAACGTCCAATGATGTCTTGCATACCTTTATCATCAGGATGACTTGACCCTTCAATCCCAGAATCCTTGTCTGTACTGGCCAGTTCCGATTTCCCCACTGGGTGGTCTGTGAGGGCGATCAGCTGTAAGTCCACCCTCTCTCCCAAGGTCACATCCTTGATGCGCAGGCTGTTCACATCAGCCGGAATCACTGACCCATAAAGCTTCCCATTCTTCAGCATCTGGTAACCCTGCAACCATAATGGAATCGTCTTTGGATGAAACTTGAACAAATGAAATATAGAGTGGACCTAACTGTCACCGTAACCAATTTTCTTCACCGGCCAATGATAATGCCGGATTTGTTTTTGAAAATTTGAATAGAGGGCTTGCATGATCGGACCAAAAGATAAACCAGTATAACTTACTGATATAGAAGCATCTCCAAACTGCTGGGGTACCTGCCAGGTGACATCTATGCCATCAGGGTGTAGACCCTCAATGCGGATTTTGGGCGAATGAGGAGCAGCGGGGGCCATTACCGGGACTACGTTTGAGCTGGAGCTGTCACACAGACAGTAAGCATGCTGAGTTTTGGCATCTACCCTTCGTGGTCCTGATACTGTCTATAAACGAAGAACAATATTACATTAAACCATTTAGTGTGAATAATTTGTCACAGAAACAAAGAGCGCAGGACGACATTAACCACCAATTTAATTTCGTTTGGCCAAGATAATCTGAACTAACTCGTTGAAAATTAGAAATTTTCCATGAAATAAAGGCTCACTTTTGAGACTGCATAATGTATACATGCATTGGGAAACTATACTTGGATAAAATTGTGATAAAAAAGGATAATATCTTACCACTCAGTCAAAAGGCTTTCAGTGCAAAAAGTGAGGGAGTTAATGTTACATTCAGCAATATTTTCAGCTATATAGTGTCCGACCTTTTACACACAAGTCGCGATTTAAGCTTGCGATTTGGATATCACAATTTCCCCAGGTTAGTCACTGTTGTGGTCTATCGGCATAAACTACATGTATTTACAGAAATTTAAGTAATTGATGGAGCAACATGAAGTCAGCTGCATCATTTATTTCAGAATGGCAGACCCTGCACTATCATTTCACAGCATGCATTGGGACTGAAAGCTAATTCCCAAACTGTAAAACACAGCTTCTTACAACGCCTGGGGACCCATTCTTTTACACCTGAGAACTCCACAAGTGTTGTGATCCACTGATTAACTTGGCATAATACAGGAGAATATACGTCGAAATATCGATCTTCAAAAATGCTTTTCACTAATATTTTAGTCACCCTCCTTCTGTATTATGAGAATCCCACAAGTCTCAAAGTGTAAATTGCTGCAGATGCAGAGAACAATATATTAATTGTCTCCTACCTTGACAGAAACGTCATAATTTTGAGCTGGTATGAGATCAGTGAGAAAGAACTGGTACCCATGTTTGTCACTGGCTGAGTTAGCTCGTATCTCGCCATACCACTTGTCGTCTGTGTAAATACTGAAAAGAAAAACATCCAGAGTAAAGGTAAGTGCTGTAACTTCCTGTTCTAAGAAAATTATTAACCCGCTGATTTTATAATGGGAAATTCCACTTAATATGGGTTTCCATGAAAAATATATATCTCGATCCCAAATAAGATGAAAATGAACCAGGTAAGCTTAAAGGTGAAATGCAAAGGTTTTCATTTTTTTTCCTTCTGATGTTCTTCATTTGTTAGTCAATGTTAGAACTATCAGCCTATTTACTTCTTTGGGTTTTATTTGAAGTATTTTGTCTCCTAGTGACTATAGAAAAATGATCCAAAGTGGTATTCCAAACCCGGCCAATTTAAGAAATGAAATCAGCATTGCTTATCTGCCCTTGTTTGACGCTGGTTTGTGACGTCACATCAGGCCACCTGGCCGGACGTCAATACTTGTAATGTTCAGTCTTCGGGAGGCTGATCTGACGTGACATCACAAACAAGGAAAGATAAGCGATGCCGGTTTGCAAAGCGGAATTCAGCTGGGCTTCCGGTACCAGCATTTTAAAAGTTTCTAGCAGACAAACTACTTCAAATTAAACAAGCTAGGCGAATTAGACAGACTGATATTTCTATCATTATTCAACCTATATAAAATATAAAAAGAAGAATCTAAAAACCTTTGCATTTCACCTTTAGCCATCGAAGACTGAATGAATCAGATATAATGCTCCACATTAGAATCCATTTCCATATAAATGAGGATCAGTGCATATGTACCAGTAAAGAGAGATATCCTCCTCGCCAGCCGTACACTGGTAACCCTTGGGTTTATTCCACGCCACAAGGACACACCCCTTTTTGTACGACGGCTGCTGACTAATCACTGGGGCAGGCGGGCACTTTGGACATGTGATGTGGATAGTCTTCGACAGATCACTGTCGTAACCGGAATGTTTCGATACCGCCTTGACAGCCACGGAGAGTGTTTTACCTGTGAACGGGATGAAGGTAATTAGGAAATGTAAATATCACAACTTCTGGTATAGACTTTGTTAGAAAAAAACATTTGACCTATGTTTAATTATTTAGTCAAGTTCAATAAAGACTCACAGGGATATCACCATGGATTGTTATGAGGGTGGGAGGGGGCGGGGGGGATTTGGCTTAGTGTCACACTCAAGGTTTTTCACTCATATGATGACAGTCAGTTAGTCCTAGTACCCGGAGAGAACCACCGCCCATCAACAAGTAACTGACAAACTTCCACACATGGACCAGCTGGGCTCGAACCCGTGACGGTTCAGTGGTGTGAGGCTAGTGGTCACCAGCGAAGGCCTTAGACCACTCGGTCAACAAGGGCCCATTGTTATGGAAACTCAATGGCTGACTGGATATGTGTAGCTAGAGAGTTCAATTTCGGGGCATATATTGGTACAGTACCTGGTATCATGTGATTGATGATGAGCTGGTGTACTCGTCGTGGCTGTATTTTGAGCAGAGGTTTGCCGTCTATGAAAATCTGGAAGCCTTTTATCCTGTAGTCCTCGTGGATTTCACTCAACTCCCACTCCAAGCAGGCCTGTCAAAATGTTCCAACACATGATGTTAGGATTAGTGCATGATCCAGTTACCTCGACAATTTCTTAACAATAACAACAACATCTTTAGATACCAGAACTGCATGAAATGAAAATTATCCATTCTTTGTAACTTGTACATAATCATTACATTGCTGGTAAATAATACTGATAATATAATATTGCCATACTAATGTCAATGAAACTTAATGCCCATATTAACTTTAATTCGAAAACATGTTGACATTATGAGTCAAGTTTGGTCACAATGTCAACACTACACTGAGCATCGTCGCCATGACAACAAGGTCCTGACTATGCTCAGACTCACCTGACACAAGTCAACACTGATGATTTTGATGCTCGGTGGTTTAGGAGGGCCCAGCGTAGTGTAGTACAGCACTGAAGACGTCGTCTGAATCTCGCATGGCTTCTGTCCATGAATCAGTGCATAGTTTGCCACAACATATATTCTGAAGAAAAAACGAAAATGGAAATTTCATACAGGAATTAAAAATAGTGACCAGATCAAACTAGAGTGATTAATAGAGAAAATAATAAAATAATTTGACCTAGTCCATTCAGACAAAGATTATAAGCCCGTAAAGTATCTCAGAATATGATTAGATGAAAAACATGTTTTTTCACCAGGAAATCTCACCACTGAAGAGCAAAGTAAAGTTAAAGCATGATCACAAACCTGTATAGCATGCTGGGGATCAGGCCTTTTACCACACATTTGTGTTTTCCCGAGATATTCCAGCAATGCTGGACGGCTTGGATGCTTTTACCTTGATCTTCTATGTTACAGTCAAAACTGAAAGTGAAGATAAAGAATTGGAACATGTAGAATTAGCAATTTCCATCAAGGCAGCAACTTGAGGAGACAGTCAGGGTTTAATCCAAGATACAAAAACGTTGAGCTACAGCTTAATTTCAGGGGTAAACCTGAAGAGTCAACAGCTTTTTCCTCAGCTGAAAATATGAATTTGTCCTTGAAGGCAATATAGAATATTTTTTCACTCCTAATTCTTAGCATTGAACTAGAAATTGAGGACTTTCAGAGCATAATTTGTCAAACTGAAATTGTTCAAGGCCTTGAACTTAGCAAAGTGGGTTCAGGGTATGGTAATCACTTTAATAATTCAATCCCCCTATCAAAATTCAATCACCCCCAATTCTGGAAACTAAATTCAATCAGCTGTTGTAATAAATTTGATCGCACTCTGAAATCAATGAAATAACAAAGAAATAATTGATTATCAGCATGATTTTAGACAATTTTGTCAACTTCTTGTTCTAATAAATTTGATCACCCCCAGATTTTATGGTGGGAAATTTCACTTCCCTGCGATTAATTTTTCGAGAGACTGCCATACTTTCAAGGATTTTCAGGACCCCTGATGATCAAAGTCTTCCCTCACCTTATGTCACTGTTGATGTTGGAGTCGAAGCGTTCTCCGATCACATTCACCACATAAATGAGGAGTCGATATTGGGGATCTGGTTGCCGAGGCAACTCCCACTCCACCTTCACACTGTTTCGCCCACGACTTTCCACAAGTACTGAAGGTGCTGGTAGCATACCATCACCATCACTTACAATGAACTGCCAATGAAATAACCCAGTAGATCATTTATTTTCCATTTTGCAATACTTTGAGAAGCATAATTTTAAAATAATTTTTTTCACATAATGATTCTTTCAATTATTTTCTACTTGTTAATAGCTATACAGTCAACCCTCATTATAACATCTCAGCTAAATTTGTAGTAATTACGCACAGGAGCACGTGAACCAATGTAGTAAACAGAAAAGAGAAACAATATCCAAATAAGACATGATGATCATATCTAGACATCGTGCAATGTAAACTTCAAAGGATTCTTTCCCAACGAATAGTCTGCTTTCGTCAAGCAGTAGAAAATATCAAAAGACCGATCACCGACAAGTTGTTTGTCTCTGTGAACTAAACATCAATCCATGTCTAATTGTTTGTTGTCATTGGCTTATTATGGAATCTTGTAGAATATTGGCAAAACGTTTGCATGAATTTTTCATCTCTATATAGTATTTCCCTGATATACCCTCTTCATTTAGCTAGATTGGTTTCAACTGAGATTTTCATGGTTTTCGGGTGTAGTTGAATATTTTAAAAGTTCAGTAATGTACGGTTTATACCTGTCCCTCCAGATCTGGTCTGGGCAGTTTCTCTCCAGGAGGCGCTGATCTCACGGCAGGCGTCTTGATCACATGTACCCGTTTACGTCCATCCTCATAATTCTCTTTTTCTACGTCAAATTCCACTGCATCATGAACATCGATGATGGCAGATTTGGGACGTTTTCGTTTCCTCTCTCCTTGTTTCTGCGATTTCCCTACAACAGTTGTCTCCCCTGGTCCTGCCGCATGAACATACGCCTGGCTGCTATGCTGAATAACCTTCCCGTGATCGCTGGGGTGTGTCACAGATTCGTTGTATTCACCTGACTGGGAATGATCCACTGTGTCCATGTCTATTTCCACCCCTCGTCCCTTGTGACTTTCCCGCGTCTTGTGTCGACTAATGGATGGCTCAGCCTTCGTCTGCTTCACTGGTTTAGCAATGTAACTGACTGGCTTAGCAATGTCATTCCCTGGTTTATCAAAGTGATTTCCTGGTTTAGCAATGTCAATCATGTAAACATCATCACCAGCACTATCATCTTCGTCGGAAGCATTTTCCCAGTCGGAGCTGTCAGAGTCATCTCCCTTGCCAGCCCTTGCCATCTCATTGCTATATTTGGGACGATCGTGAGATAATGCTTCTTTTTCTCTCCATGGCGTCTGAGTGCTTTTGCTCTTGTCTTCCGACGTAACTTCTGGACCTGGAGTGAAGACAAAACAACATTCTGTAAATTAAGAAATATGTTAACATCAACGAATTAATATTTTAACTGGGCTGAACAAAGAGTCAGCAATACCGAATATTACAAATCATGAACAGGTTACCAGACATATTTAACAAAATCCTAGCTTCTTCCAGTCCTAGAGACGTTTGCCTTATTTTATCTCGCGATAAAATCACATGCCAAACTAATATTCAAGATAATAATTATTTGCAAAAATAACTTATTCAGTCAGACTTGAGTTAATTGGCAGATGTCTCAAATTTCCTCCATCGTGTGTATAGAATACAGAATTCATATACTTATTGTAAAGGGGTTTTTTCAACACACAAATGAAACCACAACATCAGACCTGGTTTAGTACACCGACAGAAACAACATTCATCAAATTTGAGATTCAGAAGTTTTCGCCAAGTTCTGTTAAGGCATCTGAAACTTCTCCAACTGAATATGGCAAACACTTAGTCAATACACACAAAGTTAAGAACTGGGATGAAATATAAAATTCTTGGAATACATTATTCAATGTTTTATGAAGTGTAAGTGAATTAAATGATCAATTTAACAATGCAAAGTCCTTGTTAAGGGGTTAAGTCCCAAAATAAAGAATTGAAGATTCTTTGTTATCAATGAAATCTTACCATCCCACATTATCAAATAATAGGCTGAAAAGAATCACAAACAAACAATGTATATACATTTGCAACTACAAAATATGCATGCAAGAAAATTCACAAAAGTGTGAAAAGTGTGGAACAGAAAGTGTTTTACATCCCAGCCATACTGCATGTGGTGAAGGTATCGAATAAAGTGATGGATATACTTGTAACGTGATGGTGCACGTCACTGTGATGAGTGATGGATTTTGCTAGCACGAGTGATGGTATGATGGATTTTGCTAGCATGAGTGATGGTATGATGGATTTTGCTAGCATGAGTGATGGTATAATGTATATTGCTAGCATGAGTGATGGTATAATGGATATTACTAGCATGAGTGACGGCATGATGGATATTGCTGGCATGAGTGATGGTATGATGAATTTTGTTAGCATGAGTGACGGCATGATGGATATTGCTGGCATGAGTGATGGTATGATGAAGTTTGTTAGCATGAGTGACGGCATGATGGATATTGCTGGCATGAGTGATGGTGTGATGAATTTTGTTAGCATGAGTAACGGTGTGATGGATATTGCTGGCATGAGTGATGGTATGATGAATTTTGTTAGCATGAGTGACGGCATGATGGATATTGCTGGCATGAGTGATGGTGTGATGAATTTTGTTAGCATGAGTGACGGTGTGATGGATATTGCTAGCATGAGTGATGGTGTGATGGATAATGCTAGCATGCGTGATGGTGTGATGGATAATGCTAGCATGAGTGATGGTGTGATGGATAATGCTAGCATGAGTGATGGTGTGATGGATAATGCTAGCATGATTGATACGAATCACCAGTTATCACAATAACCACCATTACCATGTGTACGAGTACAGTAATCAAACAATCAATAGTAATTATCCAAGAGTGATGGTGAACGTAAATACATGTAGAAACAGGATGCTTACATGGCTTAAGATATAGATAGCAATTGTGATGTGGTGATGACAGGAATGACAGAAATATCAGAATGAGTGATGCTGATAATTACACGAGTGATGACAATGATGAGACAGACGAGAGCTCTGACCAATATAGATGGAATAAAACTGACTGGCAAAGGGATGTGTTTTTCATTATCCCAGATGACAACATGTGAATCCATGCTCCTACACCCATGTGCTGTGTCTGGTGACAAAGTTTTAAAACACCAGTGTTGCCATTATTACCTCGACCAACGTACAAATATTCCACTTCACTATCCGACGAATTGCTCGACTTTTGGTTCGAATCGCTTTCGTCGTCTTCAGTTTCCAGGCTAGAGCTCTCATACAGCAGGCCGCGGAACAGGTCACGATAATACGGCTGGCCAGTGAACTTCTGATAAATATTGTTTGGCTTGTGAGCTTTTCTCGGAGAGCATTGTAAAAACTTCTGCTGATGTTGTTGTCCTATAAATTCGTGTGGTTGCAGGACTGTTTCTACCTTCCTGTGTTGCCTCTGCTGACTAATCGATGGTTTAGTGGTGACAAATGCCAGGGATGCCTGAAGTTTTCCGCTGCGCCAAGATTTTGGTGGCCTCGCGACATCCCACTCAGGCATAGATAGGTTTTTGTCAGGTGCAGCGGTCGAGGGTTTATTAAGACCTTGTGCCGCTTTCATGAAATTCCTTAGCCTGGACCAGCTAACTAATCCCTTGGTCGCTTTTCCTCCTGGTGCGACACACTGACGTAATTTTTTCTCCATGGTAACAAACTCGAGGATTTTCAAGGCCACAGATTTGAAAGATGGAAATTTTCGTTGACGACCATTGTACAGCTGTTGCATTGCATCGAGGGCCATACGCTGAGCTGCCGTGTGATTGGCTGCTGACTTTTTTGGTTCTTCCTCTGAGAAACTTCTCGCTAATGATGATCCTTGACTAATGTTGAAGATGTAGGCCGTCTCCTGCGAGGAGGATGCCCGACTCATTGCCGATAATCTCCCTTGAGGTTTTACGTTTTTGCTAGCTGCTGTGTTACGAAGATCGAAAGTGTAAGTCGGATTTTGGGCAGCTGATGTTTGCTCAATTTTACCTCGATATCTGCCCTCTTCCTCAGAAGTCCTTTCCACCATACGGTCCTGCATTGCACGCTTTTTGTGATGAGATTCGGGCCCTGGTGGAGGTTTATGGAAAGGCATTGTATGTTCCATCGCATGGGTTAATCCGGACCTCAGTTGATGCAGATGTAGTGAAGCACTTGTCATTGATTTCACGAATGGTTTCATTTGCTTTGCTTTGGCACATCCATTTTCCGCATCATTCCAGTAATGTTCTGAGTATTCATGGCATGTATCTTCCCAAGGTGGGACAGTGTTACCTAGTCTCGCGTTCCTCCCCGAGGATTCTGGGACTTGAGGTGTCACTTCCTTTTCAGTTCTATCTGGTACACTACCACCCGCAGCAACAACAACTCCAGAAAACTTTGCCGATGGAACTTTTCTCGAGTGCTGTTGTTGGAAAGCGGCCCGTTTTGAAGAGGCAAACTGCTTGATCCTAGTCACAGCCTGACTGACAGTTGCCATGGTAACTTCAAGTTAGCAGATTATTAATGAAGCAGAGTAAAGAGTGGAAAGATCAGAGTTGTATTAAAAGACAGAATAAAACCTAATGAAGGAGTTTAATTGACATTTCAGTATTATTATATCATAGTGTAGTCTAAAGTAATTTAAAATTTTGGTCACATGAGGACTTCAGACGAGTCATATTTGGTCCAGTTAAAAAGTAATTCACGCTTACATATGCAGGATTAAAACTAACATGACTAAAGGAAACTATGGGACCATGCAACAATAAATTTACTGCTAATTTTATCAGAATGGTTACCATAAACTCTTACCTTTAGATTGCTCCTTTGGAGGAGTCTGGGTGAATTCATTCTTCCCTCTTTCGCCATCCACTTCTGCAATTATATTGAAATTTACAGGTGAACGACAAATTAGAACACATATAGAATATAGAAAAAAAAAAAATTCATAACAAAATTTCAGACTATAAATTATCAAAATATCAAATCAAGATAATGTTAGTCACTTACCCTGCACCAAAATTTGAAATGAAGAAAATTTTACTATAATTTTAAAATTAATGGCTTTAAATAGATTTTTTTTATGATGATTTTTATGGTCAAATCTAGTGAAGGACAGCATCTGTCAAATAATTCTCAGGCGTTCATGTTAATATTTCAACAATATATTTCAAGCTTGGCTCAACAAATTTGATAAAAGTTTTCCAAAAAAAAAAAAAAAAGGCAGGCGAGAGAGAAAGAAAGAAACACTAACCATCCATACTTTTTATGTAACCAGAACCCTCTCGTATTTCAACGAATTCTTTATACAAATCTTC
This sequence comes from Hanleya hanleyi, assembly GCA_036873755.1. Lineage (NCBI taxonomy): Eukaryota > Metazoa > Mollusca > Polyplacophora > Lepidopleurida > Hanleyidae > Hanleya > Hanleya hanleyi. The sequence continues at coordinate 15,337 of JAVTVY010023018.1, forward strand.
GTCCTCCAATCGCAGGTGTTCAGGTGGTAACACAATTGGCGCCGTCTTCAGAGGTAGCAGGATTTCCAGGATATTTGAGGTCTTTGGTTTTCCACCAACTACAATGTAAAGATATTTGATGACATCTTTCAATCTATAAAACCTCAAAGCTATCTGATGAAATTTCAACAATCTGTTAAAGAACCTAGAAGTGAAAGACAACCAAAAGGTCTAATTTTATTACTATACTTCCCTCCACCATGGACATCACTATGAATCTATGAATTTCCTTTACCAGTAAGTTATACTTTTCTATACCACCCACTAGGTGGCACTATTAGTGTCAAAGACTAAAGGTCATGCATCATCTAAATCAGTTAAAATTTAAAACTACCAATGAAAGATGTTGTTTTATGTTTTTAGTGAAATACAGTTATTAACAAGCTCTTCATACTGACAGACATTCCAATGGACGATCAATTAGAAAATCCCAATACAATATCAGATCTCTTGTCAAGAGAGAGGCAAGATGGATTGGCCTATTCAAAACATTCTAAGATGCTGCTTGGTTAGTCACCATTTTCAATCAATCAAAGACTTCAGACTTCGAAATCATATACATCAATGTTAGTAGTGAAAGATTAATTGAAGCACAAGTGAGGTGAGTTAGTACGCATGTTTTTCAATTTCTCGTATTGAAGTTAATAAAAGAGTACAGTAAATTTAACTGACAATATGAATAAGTGCATTAATTATATTGTCAAAGTGTTAGTACCAGGTATATACAGTACAAGGCAGAAAAAACTTGATGCTAAACGCGAGTAGAACGAGAAGTAATCGAGACTGACTCGCGCTAGTTTATTGAAGGAGTCGCGACTATAAATTTCGGAACACGCAGTTTCGACCCGACTGTTTTCTGTAAACGCATCAGCGCTGTCGACGCGATCGTCTCGGGTTTTAGCGCGATCCACAGGCATATTTCAAAAGGGATTACTTTATTGATCGCGTCAGATGGAATCTTGTTGGCCGAACAAGCCAAGATTGACCACCACGTAAGAAATTCCCCTCACAGTAAAATGTTCGTCGAGTGAAAGCTCATTGATAGTCCACACCATTCAATAACGAAATAATCGGCAATATACGTTCAAATTTTATTAAGAATCATACCATAAACGTATAAGAAGTTTATTTTGTTGAAGACGTACCTTCATTGTGATGGAAATTGAGAAAATCAGCAAAGAATTTGCCATTTTTTGGACCATTTTCAGCGCCATCGAAATCTCATTTCCTGCGGTAGAATGTGGGAGATATTGGCCTCATTCCAAAGGCCATTTCCCCCAATTTCGACCTATGATGAGTGATTTAACAACTAACAAAGAAATAACGAAGAATTTGATTGAATAGACATGTCCTCGTCATGAATATTCGTTCGATAAAACAAGGTCGACTGAGTTGGTTAATACCGCGAAGCTGATTAGTTGAGAATGAGGTCATCGTAGGAAAGTCTGTGAGACAATCGCAGCGATTGGCCGGCTGTCTGTCTGTATGTCGGTCTTCAGTGCCGAGTGAAATTATCGCATAGAAAATGCCTCCGTTGGAAATTTTAGCGAGCCGACTGTTGGATTTACAATGGAAATAAAGGGTTTCTCGGATTTATATGTCGGATTAAAACCCACAGAGATGATGTACTGGTATTTTAGCACGATCGTCCGCTTGAATTGAGCGAATTGTGATGAGATTTTTTATGAAAATTATCGTTTGGCTCAGACATAGACGCAAGGTAATGTTCATTGTTGCCGAAATCAAAGGTTTTTTTGTTTGTTTTATTTTCTCGCCTGGACTGGTTTTATTTTAGACACAAAAGGGCAGATATTTTGAAGGACAGATTAATGAAAGTATGGGCTTTCTGAAAATATATATATTTAGTGGGGTTTCAATCAAGGTACATACAAATATATTGCTTCAAAAAAGACTGTCCATAACAAAATCCTCCCGCATGCATTTATCTGAGCATACATGTACAAGGCTGACAAACGAGACTATCGGCAAGTAGCAAAGGGACTCGTTTATTTACAACACGCGACTTGTTCTGATCGCGTCATGCAACATCATTACAGTTACGGCGAACGGTTGACGCGTCTCAGTCGCGATTATGCTTTTGTTTTTGCGCGATTGAGGCGCATTTTCCGATCGAGATTAATAAATTATAGTCGCGAAAATGATTTTTTTAACTCGCGTTTATGATCAAGATATTTCTGCCTTGTACTGTACATGAATATGATTGAAGCATGTGATTATCAGGTTGATTTCATCAAATCAATAAAAGATGTTGGATGGAACGAAGTACATGTATGTTAATCTGCATTGTTATGTGATGTTTATGATACTGGGTGTGAAAAACCACTGAAATCCATTGACATCAACAAATCCTTCACTTGCACAATATACCAGTTAAAATATAAACAAAGAGGGAGTGAGTGAGTGAATAGAATTCAACGTCGCTTTCAACAATATTTCAGCTATATCACGATGAACCAACTAAGCCCCATCCAGCCAAGTTGCGTTCCTGCTACTTTAAAGAAGAAATCTTTGAAGCAGCATGGAACCAGACACCCTCCTACCCAGCCTGCACTGAGATGGGGTTCGCACAGCGGTTTGTTAATTCACTCTCTTTTCTACCCCTTTAGTCGAGGAAATATTTTCAATAAATGATAACTGGACTATTTTTTTACTTGAAGTTGCCCAAATTATCATAAATGTAAGCTTATTGGTCTTTTCTTGGACGCATCACAATAGTAAGATAATTTGATCCATATTCAAATTTACACCAGTTATAAAGATTTATAAATCTCGCCCCTTGTTAAAGAGATCGGTTAGAGAGTCAATGCAGCTCATTATCGAGAGATTAACTTGAACTTTGTGCAAGTCACAGATTATATTGGTTTTGAAGCATGTAGGTGAAGCACAAGATTAACATTCATAATTTTCTAGAGTGGTGATAATACTGTCAGACATCAAATAGTTCTCTGACTATTTATATCCTTGATAATATCATATACTATAGGCCCAAACGCAGACTCGATCTTACCAATATAAACTGCAATTAATCAACGCTAAATAGCAAAGATAAACTTTCTAGTTAGATTCACCAATCAGAAATGAATCATTCTTGCCCTAAATCTACTCTCTCAACATACTTGAAGATGACACATTTTGATAGCAAACTATCGAAGTAATGGTAGACTACAATATTGTGTCTATAAGCAATAATAACTGACAGTTAAAATGCTAATTTCTAATGATAACAGTCTACATGTCATCTATCAGGTCTATGTCTTACCGAATCCCCCATCAATAACCCATGTTCCTGTGAACATAAGTAGTACAAACTTCAGATGTCCATTACATATGATATCACAAATATTTGCCTGTCCCTTAAACCCTGCAACAACTTTGTCATGGGAACAAAGATGCAATTGTCATCCACAGGCCCGCAGCCAAGGGGAGGTTTCTGGGTTCGGGTGAACCCCCTTTCAAATATTATTTATTTTTCTCATATAAATGCCCTTTTCAAACTGAAGCGAACCTCGTATTTGCCTCTTCTACGATACAGTGAACCCCCTGATGCCCTTTTGGAGTCAAGGCAAACCACCCCTCAGTAAATCCTGGCTACGGCCCTGATCCAGCAGTATCCAAGTGAAATAAAACCACCAGAAAACTGCATCCCTATGCCATATCATATTCCCCCGCCCACATTACAATGTTCCAAACACCAACCTATAACCAATGAACAACATTTGCATTCTAAGCCGCGTATTTCACAAACAGTAGTATGGAAAAATGTACATGTATATCACGGGTTTACAGTATCGGTACCGTACAGTATAAGACAACATCTGTGGAAATTAGATATAACTTGGTGCGAATTGGCAGTGCAGTGCAGGGACTTCATCAGTTTGGTAATGTAATTCCACACAGACGTAGCATAGGGAACTTTTTCACAGTTCCCACGGTATATAATTACCCCCACTAAGATATCTGGGAATATCTGCTATGCCTGGATGAAAACAAAATATAAGACATTCTAGACAGGTATTTCAGTGTTCAACTCTTCCATTCACATAATCGGTCCATGAGAACAGCTTGCAAGTCTCACAACACAAAAGAGTTGCTTTGAGGTTGAGGCCTAATTTATCAGCTGAGTCGATCAACTTTAAAGCGCTTCCATTTGGGAATGAAAATGATCTGTTAAAGAATTGTAGAATGGCTTCTAAATAATGGTACCTGATAATTATCATTTGTTTAGTTTTCTAATGATTGGTGATGACTTATGGCATGCATACCTGACCTTTCAATCATAAATTGCTAAACTCTAATGAGTTGAAGTTGGACTAATCATGCTGATGTTTATGGTGCTTTGAGTTGAGAGATGTTTTCTCACTACTATCCATATGACACCATTAAAATAATGCTGCCTGCTTTTGGATTCCCATCAATGGGCCGAGGTTAGGCGCTGACAATTTCCTTGCTGGCAGTTTTAAATGAAGAAGCTCTTGCAATTGCAACTCGGGAACAGTATAACAGACAAAGGCTTTTTCAAGAACACAAAGATTCGACTTTTTATTATAACAGCCTTACCTTTGGGCAGAGCGAACACCACCATTTTGTAGAGGACACTCATCTCACAGCCTTCCACTACAACCTTACATCTGTTACTGTCTACATCAGGCACTAACTGTAATCACCACAGATATATACATGATCAAGGACATTCAAACAATTATGTTTACAGAAATAATATATATTTTTACTTTTTTTACAAAATTCCAGGAAGGCGCATACAGTTATAAGAGGTAGCACATCCGAAGAATCCAACAATGATGACTCGATAGTGGAGCACTGATATCAATAAAATAATGAATACAGATATCTCACCGTTTGTCCAACTTGTTGGTCATTCAGGAAGAGCAGATAGCCTGTGATTGGCTCCCGTTCAGTGTCTATGGACATCCATACTACTGCCAATGAGTCTGGGCGGTTCGTTGTCTCGAGGGAGATAACTGGTCCATAGTCGTGAGTTGCCAGTGGGCAGGTCAAACCCTGAAATGAAGCGCAATTATCTATCTAGGATGTACCTAAAATATATACTTCTCTCTTTATCTATAAGGGAAAGGTAAGAGGCAGGACTATGATTTTGGGTAATAAACTGAGATTTTTTAAGATTTATTTGAATCATTTCAATTTCCTTTGCTGATATACGAGATAGATGTGATACATACCAGTTTGTTGGATTGTTGGACGACATACTGATCAGACTTGGGATAAACCTCCACAAATATCTCATACATCCTCCCTCCGGCCAGTCCGGCCACATTGATGCTGTTCTGATTAGGTGGGAACATTTCACAATAACTGATGCCGTTCATAAATATCTGAAAAATAATAGATGGATCAAATTTACAAATTTAACTGTACTGGTGAATAAAATCTGAAACACAAAATGACAAACAATAATACAAGGTTTCTTAAAAAAACTGAGGTCAAATGTTGTAGATGTACCATTTGCTCCTAAGAATATTTAATATTTAAGTACATGGCATAAACTTTTCATAACTATTAATCAGATCCAGTGATTTAAAATAACAATACAGAGGATTCCAACAAGGTCCATGTACTGGAAGTTAATACAGTGAAAAGTTTAATATCAACAATATTCAAACTTAAGAATGCCAAGACATTTTATACTGTATATATCAAAATATATCAGTAGCCTTCCAATAAATGTTCATATCAGGGCTGTTCCAGAAAATGGTACATGGGGTGGGGGGAAGACTACTTCTTCTTACCTCAACCACCGATATGCCATTGATCCTATCTCACGAATGTTAAATATTGAGCAAGTCAATACTGATAGTGATGAAAATAATATTTCAAATACTGAATATACACATCATACAGTTCGCTAATTCGGCATATCCTACAATTCAGGTTACTGATTTCTGTATGAATTTAGGGCTGTTCCATTTGAAAATATGTACCCCTCCCCCACCCCGGAAGGGGAAAAAAAAAAAATATATATTGGTGGGTGGGGTTGTCCAGAATAGAAATCTCTTGGGGGTCCCTCCAGGTAATAAATTGCTTCTCTTGGTGATTGTTTAAGCCTGTAAAAATATTGCTTCTATGGGTGGGTCCTCTTTTACCAATATGCACTTTGTTATTTGGAAAGGGATTCCTTTTTAATGGAAATTGATGTGAAAAATCGCGGAAAACGAGCTTTATCCGGTCCTCGACATGTAACGACTTCCGGCTGTTTGGAGTAGTCTCCCTTGAAAACCAAAAAAAGGGTGCGGGCCGAGTGGTCTCCCTTTACTCCTTTCGGATATTTCCGTGGTTTTCCGTTCGGCCTTGAAAATTCAGGGTAAAATGGCGGACTGGGTTTGTAAATCTGTTGGCGAATGGTTGAGGCGGGAGGGCTTGGGACAATATGTCCAGACCTTCGAAGGTGAGACATTATTTTATTCAATATGTATTCAGTGAACGCGAATACTAATCACTTGCAAATATGTCTTGTAACGGAGTTCTTGAAAATATTCACGGTACATCGCGACACCACGTGGTCCTGGGGAAATCCAAAGGGGAAGTATGACGATAGGCCTGTATCATTGAATACTCACGTGGACTGTTTACATTTTGAACAATAGCCGGGCGTGGGCAATAGCTGGCTGGCAAATATGGGTGGGTGCCTTTTCCCTTCCAAATAAAAAATGTGGGTGGGTGGGCTGCTATGATGAAAAAACAAAAAAATGCTTCTCTCCCAGGTTGTACTGGACATTTATTTGCTGTGCTTGGTGGAGGCAAGGAGAATTAATCTGCATATATTGGTGGTTGGGGTGTACAAAGTTTCCCTTCCTGTGGGGGTACATCTTTTTAAATGGAACAGCCCTTACTTATATCATGAGATGTAAGAGTTTGTAAGCTCACCTGGTATCCCAGTATGAGTTCTCTCCCTTCAGAGGTAGGGGGCTCCCAGAAGATCTCCATCTCACCAGGCTGGGTCACACAACCTTTGATTGTAGGCATACAGGCCAGCCATTTCCAGGCCAGTGTCTGCAAAATGGAAACAGGTAACATATTCTGAATAATCACGATAATACAGAACAGGATAGGACAACGGTATTATGGAAGAAAAGGTGATGAACTAGGCAGTTAGTATATGAGTTAAAATGTATATTTTAAATGTTGGAGAAACCTGTCTACAACCATGGCAGGTTTGACCAAACATTTACAGCTGATGCCTTCTGTTTGCATTTATCTACCTAACTCCAAGACAACAACACCTTCAAAGTTGTCTGCAGTATTTTGAAAGCCACTATTTCCATTTTCCAATTTTTTCAGTTTTCAAGAGTTCTCAACCTTGGCATGACATCGCAGCTTTTCGTAACTACAGAGTTCGTTCTGGGGATGTCCAAATTGAATCAAGTATACTGTACATCATTTTTGGGAAGATGCTGTTAGGATCTAAGTGAACCATGATAATTTGGACAGACCTGTGATTCTACTCCCGTTCCCTTTTCCTCCTCCATCTAGATTGAGATTGAGATCCTAATGCCTGTAAACTTTGCCCCACAAGTTAACTTACAGTATCCAAGACAGGGGTTTGTCTTCCTTCTTTTGATGGTGAAGACCTTGCCGATAACAAGGCTTCCTTCTCCTCATCAACATCTTGACTGAGAACCCAGTATCGCCTGTCAAATTGGGAAAATATTACATCTTACTTCCAACTTTGAGTATATGTAAGCTCAGGCATTGAAGTCATACACCTAACATGCATAGGCATGAAATATGCTGTGAAAACAAATATAGACAATTTATTCAATCGGAGTCATGAAATTTTGAAACTAAATCAAAATTACTATCTCACCTAGATGTAAAGACATGACTGTTCAGTTTGTTGGGGCTAACTGCCATGGCCCGTACAAAACCCAGGCCAGACTCCCGTAAGATGACCTCATCCTCATAGAGCTGTAAAAAGTACCATAACGTCAATTCATTTTCAAACAACATGAACAATTATGCTTTTCTTTGGAATGGACATTACATGCATTTCAATACAGTACAAAATTACATACTTTACTTCCGCTAGGATACACACATAAAGGAGCTAAAAGAATGTGAAACGATATTGCTCCAAATCTCAAAACCGTGTTTCCGTTGTGTCCACCCTCCTTTGTTTAGAACCTAATTTACCTTAGCTGAGTCAGTGCTGAGCTCTGGCCTTGAACCGTCAGTGGTGTAGTAGATCTGTGCACCGGGAGTGTCACAACTCAACAAGATCTTGGCGTAACGGTCCACTGTACCACCATTCAGGTCAGATACGATGTACGGCTCACTGCATCGCTCAGCTGAGGAATAATACAATGGAAAAAGATAAAACATTGTCAAATGAAGCATTTTAATTTGGCCACCCATGCTAGGCATAGAGAAATAGGCTGTGGTGCAGGTCTGCCGAAACCCATGGAAATCTAGGAGAATTAAATGCTCTAAATATAGCCGAACATCTTGATATTTAGAAACATTACCTGCAATGCTTTCAGCATGAAAAAAAAAAATAATAAAAAACCTCAATTGGATGCCCAAACCCATCATTAAAGTTCTCTATTCAGACTGAAAATGTGATATTAGACTGAAAACTCTCTAAAACTTCAATCACTTTATTGATATTTAATCACCCATCATTTTTGCCTTCAAGTTTGACATAATGATTAAGAAGCTTATCTTATGCGCTAAGACACAACTCCTATCTTCATCTTTTTCTGGGACGGTTCTGTGGTGGGAAATTTGCATTCCGACAATACTAGTCTGGCTTCAGCAGAATATCTGCAGGTCATTTTCAGGGTGGTATCTGGGTCTTTGGACCAGTTTTTCTGTTTCAAGGCTTTTCAAGTGCTTGATTCCATGTGCCCATTATCAACTTGCTTTTCTAGCCCTTGATTTCAAGTGCCCATTATCAAGGCTTTTCAAGTCCTTGATTTCAAGTGCCCATTATCAAGGCTTTTCAAGTCCTTGATTCCAAGTGCCCATTATCAAGGTTTTTCAAGTCCTTGATTTCAAGCGCCCATTATCAAGGCTTTTCAAGTCCTTGATTTCAAGTGCCCATCAAGGCTTTTCAAGTCCTTGATTCCAAGTGCCCATTATCAAGGCTTTTCAAGTCCTTGATTTCAAGTGCCCATTAACAAGGCTTTTCATGATGGTGTATGAACTAAGTATATCATGGGGTACTTACCGTTGTCTAGAACATAGACTGTACAGGAATATCCTGGTGCTCCTTGTGAAGCCACGGTGTAATGTCCTGTCTCATCAAAGGTGTATAGAAAACTATGACTTGGAACAGGTTTGCCACTATTGAAGGACTTCGCCCCTTGGACTACATTAAGTGGGGTCTGAAATGAAGGAAAGAATTCACTTGGTTAAATGATTGGCCGCATTGATATACTAGATGGAGTAAAAACACCCCAACACCGCCCACCACTGATCTATTACAATCGGCTGACATCACCGACGCTACATGTACTTGTATTAAATTTGTCTTACCCCCAGAAACATCACAAACTAACTAGGTACGGTGTAGAAAGAGTCTATACCATTGTTGGGGGAGGGGGGGGGGCAAGTTTTTTTCAGGAATTCGATATAGGTCTAATTATGTGGTCATGATCCATGACAACCCTGGAAATTTTAGCAGGATTTCTGGATTGAAGAAATTCTGAATATTGTGATTCTGGAATTTTATGGGATATGGGATGAAAACATGATGCAGGCTGAACAATCATGACGTTCTACACTAGCTGCTGGCATGATGCGCTCTAGCAACATTTCCTTCAGACTGTCGTTATTTTTACTAATTTACTGATTAAAGTAATGATTTAAATTATATGGGAAAAAGAATCCCATATTAACTTGATCAAGGAATGAAAAATGCCACTTTCGAGAAGGAAAATATTATATCCCAAAAACCACCCAGTGGCTCGAGTGAGAATTTTCATCCCATGATCAAGATATATGGGATACTCTTAATCCCAAATCTTAAAACGGTCTTATTATGAACCAATCAGAAGTGAGAGTACAAACCTGACTTTCGACGGGTGTGACGTGTATGATGTTGTGAGGTTCATCACCTCCCTTCCATGACCACAGCACACTCTCTCCCTACAACACAAACAGCATCATTACAACAATACTATCAAATGTAATCAGGATGATAACAATAATGCTGTATTAATGTAATCAGGATGATAACAATAATGCTGTATTAATGTAATCAGGATGATAACAATAATGCTGTATTCTTTCCAACTAGAAAGAAGATTAATCTGATTCCAATTCTCCATATAAAGATAACACTAATAGTAATTCCCCTATATCATTGCCTTTGGAACTTATAATGAAGAATTTTAATGCAAAAACTTCTCTTCTTAGTCATGTTTAATAATGATAAGTCATGTTACATGTAGTGAATATCTTAGTCATGTTAGTGATTCTCTAGTCATGTTAGGGACTATCTTAATCATGTTGGTAACTTTCTGTCATGTTAGTGACTATCAGATAAATCCAGAGTCCTTCGTCGCTTTATAGCTGAAATAATGCTGAATGCGACGTTAAACTTAACTTCTCTCTCTCGCCCTTTGAATAGGTTACTTTCTACTTGATATTTCAGTCAGAGAAATGTGAACAATTTGCAATGCATAAACACCCCTCTTCATAAGACACTGCCTGAAGTTACCATCCTCACCTTCTGTACATAGAGGTCAGAGGGATGAAAGCCTTGTTTGGTCACACGGATGACAGCGTTGTCGAAACAGTCGTCAGAAATGACTGTGCTCAGTCGGATATCCTCACTGCTTTTGTCCTGGAAAACATTTTTTTTTTAAGAAATACATTCTTTCAACACATGCATGTTATAATGCCTTGAAGCAAATTTAATGAGTAATGACTTCATTTCAATTTAAATATCAAATAAATAGAATTTTCTTCAACATTTCATACTCTGTATAGATGTTTGCATTTCGGTGTCACACAAGCCCAATTTTTAGACTTGAAATGAGACTGAAATAGAGCAGGTAAATTTTGTTCAATCACAAATGTCCAAAGTGTGAGCACCTGCAACCAAGACAAACAATTGTATTGATAAATATTTCAAAGAGAATTAAAGTTGATACAATCATCATGATAAGTCATCAATGTCTTATATCTTACCTTTTTATCTTTTTTCTGAAATGACCGGCTGCAGAAATGAATGGTCCCTGTTTTCGTGATAGCTCTGGCCATGCATCGCCTACAGATATACAAACTCAGACCATCAGCAAAACAATAACTCAAGTCTTCAAATAATCATTCACTGTAAAAAGTGACATCTCTTCTTCAAAAGAAACAACAGTCCATTACTTTAGCCAATACAGTTACATGCGAACTGGAATTTTCTAAGATATCCCAATTCAGTTACATGTCAGAGGTCTGCACGCACTATTTGTGCCTTGTTAATGCAGAGGCTAATTGCCCCAGAAACAATAAATAATTAAATCTGTCCGGAGACCGTTCTATCAATACGGACGATTCTACAGACCAATTAACAGGTTAATTCTGTGTTAATGTTACACAAACAGCAAAACCTGTAAGCTGTAGGAAAGTAACAAGAATCAATACATCTATGACCTCAATGGTTATTTATGTATTGGTTGTTCTACACAGGACAGTTTCGATGGTTTACCTTGTTTAGTGGCATATTGGAAAGTTGACAAGTGAACTCAGTAACTCCAATTGTATGGATAACAACTAGTTTATTCCTGAGAGTGATATTTCAATACAGATTCTTGTAGACTAAGTTTTTTCAATCGCTTGCAAAGATACAAAATTCTGTATTGAAACATAGCTTCCAAGAATAAGAAAGTTAGAGATCCCCAGTCCAAGAGGTTCAGGTTAATTGATAGAATCACGTCGTAAATAACAAATTAAGTAGATCACAATGATGTGAGTTTCCATATAAGATTAAAATGTACTCTATGAATTCGTACCTGGGTGCAACAGATTTGGCTGACATTTCCGCGTCGAGGATCTGGTCGATAGTTTCGATCTCCTGAATGTCATGGTGACGTATTCCCGGGTAGACCCAACAGATGATGTCATTGACATTGATGACGACCGGGTCAGGCAGCAGTTTAGACTTAGAAACCTGCACCTCATGTACCTGTTCAATGTGATATGAAGGTACAACATAATTATCTGAATATGGAGCATTCAATCTCTTTGACTGATTTCATTAAAGACTAGAGGCCACGGCCACACTTGATCCCATCGGCCTAGTGTGAACTTGCCGTCCCTTTCACATGAGCAATATAAATCTCTGGTATAGACAGATGAAGGGCATTCAATAAGGGGAAACAGAAGTAGTTGAGGGAAAAACAATCATGTTTATTTGTATGGAAAATTGGCTAGAGACAACTAGATATAAAAGGGGCGGGCACCCACCAACCACCCGCTCTGATAAGTGAAGCATTAAAGTGGCTCTCAATTATGTGTAAGGAAATGTTCACATGTATTGTTGGTTAATGTAAAATGTTAAAGGCATAGTATGATAGGCCCAGGTGTATTATACAGACAAGGGACATATTTACCAAATACAAAAACATGGGTCTGTGCCTGATAAATTGAAACCTTTTGGGGTTCCAATTATCCCAATATTGCAGACAACACACAAATTTCAGCTTCTGCCAAGATATATTGGGAGATATATATGCTCAAAGACAATATATGAGGGTCGGGCGAGGGCTAGTTTGGGAGATAGAGGGTGCGGCTCAGCGACCTGGGGATGGGGACATGCTCTCCTTGAGGGTAGTGGTAGGTGTGCTGACATGAAAGCAATAGAAAGCTCCCTGTACATGAAACAACCACACTGACAACTGCATGCCATCATCTGTCAGTCCGAAAAAACACAAGGTGGAATTCAATTCAATTCAGAAAACTAATCATATACACAGTGTACAACCAAACTTTAGGAACTCAGTTGTAATTAATATAGTAAGTTACATGTGTGGATACAAATGGTTCCTGCAGAAGCTTTAGGGTAAATCATATGATGTGAGATACAATTATTTGATAGCAAAATTGATAGAAATGTTGTCCTTCATTTAAGATGACACGAATTTCAAAAACCAGAGGTTCAGTACCCCGCCAGTTATTTCATATTATACTTCTGAAATAAAATATGGTTCATGTAAAAGCTTTAGGGTAAATCACATGATGTGGAATAGAATGATTCTATAGTAAAATTGAAGGAAATGTTGTCCTTCATTTAAGGCGACACGAAATTCAAAACTAACACGGTTCGGTACTGCGGGGATTCCCCCCCAGTTATATCATACGAGTGCTCATTCACCCCCATGGGTTCATTTACCCCCATGGGTTAGTTTATAGGGATAGGGAGATCGCGTGCCCTTTCTATACTACTCATCGCGCATGCGCAGTCGACCCATTCTACTGCCTGGCCCATGGAATCTCAGGTAGCAAAAACCCCAGGCCTCTCGCCCCACCCTATCCCGCGCCACACCTATAGGGATAGGGAGATCACGTGCCCTTTCTATACTGCTATTCATTGCGCATGCGCAGTCGACCCATGTGGATATTTTTTGTTATGTTGCCATGGAAACCACAAAAAACCACCAAAATGTCCCCAATTTCAATAGGCTTGTGCTTTACCACCCAAAAATGTTGTATACCAAATTTGAAGTCTCTAGCTGCAACGGTTCAACTTTGAGAGCCGTCACGTCACCATGTGGATATTTTTCGTTATGTTGCCATGGAAACCACAAAAATCAACTAAATACGCCCAATTTCAATAGGCTTGTGCTTTACCACCCAACAATGCAGCATACCAAATTTGAAAGTCTCCAGCTGCAACGTTTCACCTTTTAGAGCGGTCACGTCGTTATATGGATATTTTTCGTTATGTTGCCATGGAAACCACAAAAATCAACTAAATGTGCCCAATTTCAATAGGCTTGTGCTTTACCACCCAACAATGCAGTATACCAAATTTGAAGACTCTAGCTGGAACGGTTCACCTTTTAGAGCGGTCACGTCGTTCAGCCAGCCAGCCAGCCAGCCAGCCAGCCAGCCGGCTTTAAAGAAAACATCCAATGCCTTTTTGAGAACTTCAATTTTGACTTCAGACTTGACACACCGTGAGAATATGTTCTAAATGCCACTGGATGATGTCTTTGCATTGATATTTATCGCACATAGTATCATACAAATGATATTTATATTCCTAATCTATTCTATTTATGGTTGCACTCCAGTTTGCAATGTAGTTGCAAATAAGCAGTTTTGCTGCTGCCATCCCTCTGGAGATTCTCCAATGAACCTTCTCCATCGACCAATGAAAACCCTGCATTTTGTTTTGAAAATTTGAATTGACAAATCAAGAGCTTTAAAACTGGAAGATATCCCATGATGCACTGTTGATTCTCTAAAACTTAGTTTGGGCCTGTATAAATACATCATCTCATGTAGACATGTTGTTCTGTTGTAATGTGTACTGTTCATCACTTTACATTATTGAACCATCCAACCAACACAGACAAGAGACAGATTTATGGAGGTATATTTCAGTTTGCTTACCTGGGGTTGTGTTGAGACAACAACTGCTCCAAATAACTTTGGCAGACTGAGACTAAAATGAAGAGAAGAAAAGAAAAGAAATCATTGCATCTCTGCAGATCATAATGGCTATCAATGACAAAACTAACAAATGATCTTTTCAGAACCCAGTCCAAACTCGAACCATTTTGTCCACTTGCAGTTCCAATAGATTTGATTCATCCACCTTCCCACCCCCCTTCACTGATTTTATGGTGGTAAATTTTATGTCCTGTGATTGAATAGAGGAACTTCACCAAAATATAAAATAGTTGTTTTAATCATCCATTTAAACACTATATCTCACCCTCCCTCTCCCATAATCAGATAGATAGCAAAGTAGTGTACTACATGTATCTAACAGACACGGTTGATAGCATTCATTTCTGATTCTCAAAAAGGGAACTGATTCATGAAAAACATACCTCCTGAAGTAATAAACTCCTGGAGAACGGAATTGATGCACAAAGGCAGAGGGACAGTCTCTGAGAGCTCCACTGCTGAAACCATCACTGATAGGAACACCTTGATGGGATACCTGCAAGTATCAAATATAACATCAAAGAATTTAACATTTGAGACTTGATAAATTTGGACATTTATTGATACTTTATTTGATTCATCATACCAATGGAATTAAAGTATGACAGTCCATATCGTGATCCCCATGACACATTCCCGGGAAATATAACAGCCGCAGGCCGTGAAGTAAAGCTCTAGTGAAGCTATTTTTGGCCTGCCTAAAACCAGGAAGATCAAAAAGGCACATAGATCACAAATGTGAGGTTATTAACAGTGCAACACATCATAATGGAAGGATAGACACCAGGGTTTCATACACGTCGTGTTTTGCCACCGGTATTCGGTGGCAAAATTGAGCTAAAAACTCAATTCATGCCGTAAAAAACTGAAGTTCATATGTTTACTAAGGAAAATATTCAATTTTTGAACTGAAAACTCAATTCCGGTAAAAGCTAGAACACGTAATTCAAGCAAAGAATCGCGAAAAAACAGACGACTCGCGCCAAAAGGGGATTTCCAAATTTAGCCGAAAATCAGTCTTCGGACATTTCCGTTTCCGAATCGATTCTGAAATATTCCTCGGAATACCCACGCTGCGACATGAGAGTCGTCCGAGTCTATACAGCTAGTAGTGACAATTTCTCGGTGATAAGTCAGAAAATATCGCCCCGAAAATATTGCACGTCGACCTCCGCTCAGACAGTGCAGATTATCTTTTTTTCCATATTCCCCCGCAGTTCCGACGCATCACACCGGAATCTAAACGGGAAGTACATGAAGCAGCAGTATCGCAGGTAGTCCGAGGAATATATATCGGTTGTCGACCTCCGACACCAGATCGGATCACAAGATCTTCCCTCACTGCTCGCTCACTGCAGAATTTCCAAATTCGTCGTTGAGTGAAAGCAACTTCTAAAAGTTTACCAAGGGAGAATGATAGATCTTTATATGAGATATTACCAACATTAATAGCTTAATCCTGCTGTATATTCTCGAAAATGTAGAGGATTTAGGCAAGTTAACCGTTATTTTCTCGCACCAACGGATGCAACGCACGTGTCACACCAACACACGTGTTGTTGTTCCGTGAACGGAGTTGTAATAAATTAATCGGAGTAATTTTGGCTGCGAGATTATAAAACTAAAATGGACAAACTGTCAATTCAGGAATCATAAATGGAGTGAATAAAATTCAAGAGATAAACTCATATTAACAGTCGGTGGGTGAAACCACTCGGTTCACTTCAACTCGAAGCTTTCATTCATAATTTCAGTAAATGTCTAAGGGGCTAATTCTCATGAAAATTATTATTTATACTGGTTTACTGATTTCAAATAGTGGCCTGAAAAATAATTTGATGACAATGGTAGGATATTTTTCAGCAAGTCTTGGATATTAAAGTTTTTTTTATAGAGTGGTAATTTTCTGTATTTGTGTGTTAAATGTTGCACTGTGACTGGAGTATTTTTTGTTGACATCCACAATCTGACATTAATGTGCTGAAAATAGATTGCAAGATCGTGGTCAATCAAGAACATAAAAATGAACATATTACATTATCAGTTTGTTAATTTTCACAATTCAAATACACAGCGGTATTGCCAGGCTCCATTGCTCATCATATGGAAATTTTTTATACATTCCTTATGGTGGTTGCAAAATTACAAATAAACTCAATACAAGTCTGTCGGTCGGCGACAAAAACGTAAAAATACTCAATACAGGTGAAAAAAATACTGAATTTTCAGTATCCGGTGGCAAACATTTGGACTTCTATGAAACCCTGGACACATGTGATACTTCTCTCTAAAAGAGGCTTTGATCAGACTGTTAAAAACTGCATGGAAAGCTGCTCTTCCCCCACATATCCCAGGATCCCCGATACATACAAGGTTAGACAGATGACTACCTGTAAAACATTGTGTTGTTTCTGTCCAGTTTGCCAGACCCACCAGACACGGTCATTTGGTCGAACGGTCATCACTTTAGGCTCAAACCCATTGTCTGTTAGGTGAATGGTGTAATTCTGTGGATACAAACAAAGTGAGCATTATTTGTTCCCAAGCCTATGCTGAATTTCTCTGAAAAGTTTGCAAACTAATCAAGTTACGTGTTCAAATGTAAGTCACTAATTCAGCTGTATTAGTATGTGAATGTACAATATGATACTTTAGTACACAGTGTAATCTGTCAACATCAATGATACTCTGGATCAGTTTAATCTGGTTTAATCTGGTTTACTCAGGTCCAAAGTACAGAAAACTGAAACCACATATGACCATGGCAATTATCCCACAGTTGTTGTCGTTTGGACAATTTGACCATATAAACTGAAACTGAAAGTGTAGCAGACCTTTGGTCCTGGGTTCACGATGATGGAGCAGGTACTGAAGGAGTTGGGTGTGTCTGAGATACGGTAATGGTACACACCCACTGTGGTGTATTGCACTGTTGCCATACCCAGGCGAGTACACAGACTGGCAGATTCTTCATCCATAAACTGCCAGTTATCTGAGGCAAATCAAAATGTACATGGATTAGGAAATTCAACTCCCGATGAAAGCAATAAAAGATTGGTATTATGTACGCACCCCACCCTCATTTTCAAGCCACCCTACACTCAGTTCAGTTAAATTACAAGTTGCTTGAATCTGAAAGTCTTCAGTGCCTAGACAGATATGGATGAAAACTGGAGAATGGTAAAAGCCGGTATAAGTACACATCTGTAGCTAAGTTTCCGAATCCTTGTATCAAAGGCAACAAAGTTTTCACAAGAACTGACTGAGGCCAGTGCACATCTGTCATACCAAGGGTACATAGCTTGTATCAAAGTTTTAAAATCCAACCATCAAAAGATTCAGATATGGTTCAAACAAATTTTCCGCATACAGACAACCCTGACTAACAGACAAAATACCATAAGGACAGTGGTGACTGCCCAGCAATGCACATTTACTACATACAGGTTATCTCAATGTCATGCCTAATTAGTTACAGAAGCCTAGGAGCCAAGATATGGTCCAGACAAGATCTTCCCACACACAGACCACCAGACCGAGTATATGATAGAAACTTCTCATACGCACTTTGTGTCATACGCTCACCGTCAATATCAGACGACATTGATCTGGTGACAGGGTTCAAGGTCTTCTCAATCTCACAGATCGTGAAACTCTGGTTCAGTTTCTGCATCTTCTCTCCATGCCAGGTCCACCATATCCTGTCCCCCGTCTGGGCATACCACAGGTCTGTGGGGGTCAAAGGTCAGATATATCAGAGGTCAAATGAAAGCAAACCATCATGAATATATGAGCATAATATGGCAGGTGTTCTAATGCATATACATAATTAACGTCCTTCCGATAGATTTGGAAGAGAGTTTCGAATGAAACAGTGAATAATATATTTCTCTTATTCTCAAATTTAATTGAGATTAGCATGACTCAATGTTCAGAATCCATGTAATTCTAGTTTTCTAAAGTTTGGTATGTTTAATGGAAACACCCCATGCACTAACAGAGGTTTAACAGTAGGGTAATCCCTCTAACAATTTCAATCTCCCTATCAAAATTCAATCACTCTCAATTTAGGGGACAAAATTAAATCGGCGGTTCCAAAAAAAACCTTCAAAATCATTTGAAATAATGACGAAATATTGAATTATGTGCATGATTTTTAACCATTTTGTCAACTACCTGTTCTAATAAATTTGATCACCCCTACATTTTATAGTAGAAAATTTCACTTCCTGTGATTGAAGTGTTAGAGGGATTATCGTATCTTTAATGCAAATATAGATTTGCCTGAACTTGAGGTGGGAGGAGGTGTTCAATTGTCCACAAAAATGGGTACTGTGGTGAACAGTAAACCCCTCAGATTTAAATCCATGATACTATCATCAATTCTCAGAAGTATGTCAATATTTTGTCTTGTTCTTTCTCATCCCACAATACAGTCAGTAGTAGAAATATTACCTGGTGAGAAACCATTCTCAGTAAGCTCTATGTAATGGTCCTTCTGTTTAGGCTTGACTATGACCGTGCCGATATACTCTGCAGCCTCGTCAAAGTTCTGATCAGAGAAGTAATAGACTCCAGGAATGTGGAACTGGTATGACAACAAGCCCTGCTTACTGTATGTAAAGAATATTGAGATTCAGTGACAGTTCATCTTTGCCAGCAGGCAGAAAATCTTAATTAGTAATTAGTTATAATATAGTTTGGCAAAATTTGAAAAAACAAGCAGTAGGCAGGATGACTTTTATTTTCTTTGAACAGCCCGTGGTTTTTCTTTCAAACATACAATTGAATACAAAGTTTTAACATAGCATATATAAAATCCTGTACTGGGCGAGATATTTGCTATTCATATTAATATAATTGACTTTTGTCGTAACGTTAGAAGAGAAAGTGAAAGGCAATGTAACCAGTGTTTACCTTGGTGCTGTCCACCTGAATCCATCTTTTATGGGCTAGACAAAAACAAATACGATGGTGGAAATTAAATATACAGTGGTGAATACTCAGGGGAAAAGAATATCACAGATATTGATTGCGATATTGAATGTAACTCGGAATTTTTCAAAATGACCTCTTGCACAGGTTGTGGCAGTAACAGAGCACAATTAATAATTACATTTTTTCCAATATCAAGAGATTTTTCTTTTTTTTACATACATATTGTTATTTTTATATATGCTATTTTGAATAACCAGCATAAAAAGAGGCGTTTTTGTTCAAATAAAGACCTTCTATATATCTATCTATCTATCTATCTGTCCACAACTGTGTCACTTCACTGCATTATGAAAGTGATACATGTACATGCAATTAAAATGTATGCATGTGCCACACTGGAAAGTTTGGAGATTTATAGCTCTGGATATATTCGTGATGATAAACAGAACATTTTGAGACATGCAAATGCATGCATGCCATGCACACTTCGTGTTATAATATAATAGTACTAACCTCAAAAGAATCATCCTGATTGTGACCCACTTTTGGTGCCTCAATCTGATATACACTGTGAAGTTTCTTGCACTGAAATTAGAAAAGAGGAATTTATAAATAATAGATAACATGTGGCTGTCGCCATCGGGACCCCTCGGGCCGGGCCCAGAGCAATTGTGGAAATAATGTTTCTGACCCCAACAACTCACATATTTGGGGTGGGCATAATTTTACCTGTATGATATAGATCATAGACCGACAAAACAATATAGCAATAGAGCAGTGATTACCTATAGTAGATGTAGTCGAACGATTACTGTCTATTTACAGCAATCCACACAGGTTTGTGTGAACTCCTGAAAAACACATCCCATGGCACCGACTTTCAATAGGCTTCTGGTACTGGCTGTATTAAACAACTGTATGAAGTTTCATTGTTGTGAGTGAAGGACTTTTTGAGATAATGTGTTTACAAGGATAAAACCAGACAGACATGTATAAAGGGGCATAACTCCTGAAAAATACATCCCATGGCACCGACTTTCAATAGGCTTCTGGTACTGGCTGTATTAAACAACTGTATGAAGTTTCATTGTTGTCAGTGAAGGACTTTTTGAGATAATGTGTTTACAAGGATATGGACCAACAGACATGTATAAAGGGGCATAACTCCTGAAAAACACATCCCATGGCACCGACTTTCAATAGGCTTCTGGTACTAGCTGTATTAAACAACTGTATGAAGTTTCATTGTTGTCAGTGAAGGACTTTTTGAGATAATGTGTTTACAAGGATATGGACCAACAGACATGTATAAAGGGGCATAACTCCTGAAAAACACATCCCATGGCACCGACTTTCAATAGGCTTCTGGTACTGGCTGTATTAAACAACTGTATGAAGTTTCATTGTTGTCAGTGAAGGACTTTTTGAGATAATGTGTTTACAAGGATATGGACCAACAGACATGTATAAAGGGGTATAACTCCTGAAAAACACATCCCATGGCACCGACTTTCAATAGGCTTCTGGTACTGGCTGTATTAAACAACTGTATGAAGTTTCATTGTTGTCAGTGAAGGACTTTTTGAGATAATGTGTTTACAAGGATATGGACCAACAGACATGTATAAAGAGGCATAACTCCTGAAAAACACATCCGATTACACCGACTTTGAATAGGCTTCTGGTACTAGCTGCATTAAACAACTGTATGAAGTTTCATTGTTGTGAGTGAAGGACTTTTTGAGATAATGTGTTTACAAGGATAAAAACAGCCAGACATGTATAAAGGGGCATAACTCCTGAAAAACACATCCAATGGCGCCGACTTTCAATAGGTTTCTGGTACTGGCTGTATTAAACAACTGTATGAAGTTTCATTGTTGTAAGTGAAGGACTTTTTGAGATAATGTGTTTACAATGATATGATGGACAGACGGACAGACGGACGGACGGACGGACAGACGGACAGACGACGGAGGCAACGACAATACCGCTCGGGCAGAATCTGCCCGAGGGGTAAAAACTAGAATTTGACCTTGATAAAATAGTTCAAGGTGTGTCACTTTCAACAGGCTTCTGACCCTTCACCAGGTGCATATGTGGTATAAATTTACAATGCCTGTCTATAATCCTTCTTCAGATACTGTCTCAACAATAAAGATGGCTTTTTCAATAATATTGAGGCCTGAACCACAGAAACTTACATGAAAGATCGACAAAGATTTCTTCGATCCAGTTAATCGATCCTCGTATGAATAATTTTTTACATTTAATCAGATCCTTTACTGCATTTCCCGGAAAATAGCGTACAACAAAGATGTACCTTAAATCTGTCCCAGTGCCACCACACTCTGTCACCCTCTTCAATAAGGACTATCATGGGCTGGAATGAGCGGTCTAACACTTCCACTTTGGCTTCTCTGAAATAGAACATTCATGTATTTACTGTGCAGTATGATTCTCCACAACATCATGTGACACTTTGCACATAGCCACCGATGCATAGTCATAATGGTCGTCTCTCAACACAAACTGGAATTCTATTCGCAGGACTGAGTGATTGAGTAGTCATTTTCAACAATTTTTCAGTCTTGACGAGGGGGGGGGGAGAGAGAGGCAGGGGTGCCTACTTCTGTCAGAGCAGTTCTCATGCTGCCATTTTATAGTGCTGTCCCACTGAACTATCGTGTTGTAATACCCACACAATCATGTTACGGACACTGAGTGAACAAGTCCTTCTTCTATCCTCTTTATGCTGAGTGAAAGGGAGGAAGCAACAAATTCCATTTTTCAAGTCTTTGGAAATGTTTCTCGACAATGCATTATTTTTATATAAACATTAATTTCATGTATTACAGCAGGGGTTTTTCTAGCCGTTTTTTCATCGTGGTTACCACGATGAAAAACAATATATATTGAGTTTTGCAGAAAAATTTCAAATTGAGTTTTGATTAAAAAAATTGAGTTTTGCAATTTTTGCCGTTCAAAAAAATTTGAGTTTTCCCACAACATACCAGTTGTCAGTTGATAGGTTGTTTCGCATGACCCGCCCGCATCAATATTTTGGAAATAAATAATGCCACATGTATTTTAATTATCAGTAGTTATTGTTCGTAAAAGAAATAAGTAAGCAAATCTAAGTAAAACGAATGAACCTTCACAGCGCGAGTCAGCGCGAAGGCGACTGAAGAGCCGCCATCTTGGTTCACATTCTTGGGGAAAGCCGTAGGCGTAGTTCAAAACGAGGCACAGTCCTTTTCTAGCGAGGATTCCCTCGTGTCAAGCACGTGGCAGTAAATTTTTAACTCCGGCACTTTTGACGGTCGCGTACCAAAGCCATCGTGGTTTCAGTTTATGGATCAGTTGTTTACTCATCAACCAATTCATTTTAACCATCCATTTATCTGATGAAACGCTTCTGAGCGAAGTGGTCGAGCGCTTCACGTCTTCACTCCCGACAACAACAACAACAACACAGACTGTCGACCAATATTATACTCGTAGCTTGAGGACGACGGACATACAAAATTCGTCGCCGTGGACAGAGAATCCATATCTTCAATCAGTGTAAAAGAAATAAAGAAGATTTCAATAAGAGGGGACTCCTGATGTTGAAAATTCGGGTAATAAATTCTGCAGTTATCTTTAATATTGATCACAAGTAAGAGTTTTTTCCCTTGATTTCTGTTTACACAATGTGTGTGCATTTGAGTTTTCCTGTCTACCATAATTATTTACATAATGTTTCAATTAAAATAAAGCAAACTTAAAATGTCTCTTTAAAGAATAATTATTTCATAAATATTTTTTTCTGGCGATATTTATGAGAGATTTCAGAGTGTATAAATCTGTACAATAGGAATGTTGCCAGGTTGTATATTCGATCACAGTCTTCTCTGTTAATGGTAAAAAATTTAGCTTCAATAACTAATAATTATAGCATCTAGCATGTATGTTTTAATTAGCATGAGGTCATGCTAAACAACCTATGGTTTCTGAAGAAGTTTCGTAAACATATGATCAAACATATGACCAACCTCAGTTCTGTAATTGGTGCGATGAAAAAGTTGGAAAAATTGAGTTTCATCATTTTTTTGATGAAAAAGGCAAAAATATTGAGTATTGTAGACTTCTTTGCGCGCCGTAGGCGCGAAAAAAAATTGAGTTTTCAAAATTTTGAAATTGAGTTTATGAACAATTTTGGGCTAGAATAACCCCTGTACAGTGGTACACAACAGGATATCAATATTACCAGCTTACCTTTGAGTATCTCTGACATGGACCACACAGAGATGGGTCCTGCCCAGGTCCACACTTTCTGTCTGGAAGTAGTACAGTCCTGGTCGTCTGTTCAACAAAGAGAAACAGAAGGACATCTGATATTTGTACAGTAACTGTGGAGAACTAAATAAAACACATTGTGTACATATGAAGTGAATTTAAGGGGTTGTAACTATGGTAACACATCTGAAGGTCAAAATTGATAAAAAAAAATTATTGCACATTTCTTCAGTACTACTTCGATTATTTCCCCGGAGTGAGTGAATAGAATTTAACGTCACTTTCAACAGTATTTCAGCTATATCACGACGAACCAACTAAGCACTACCCAGCCAAGTTGCGTTCCTGCTACTTCAAAGAAGAAATCTTTGAAGCAGCATGGAACGCGGCATGGAACCAGGCACCCTCCATTCACCCTATAAAACACTGAGGACAGCACAAAAGACACAGACAGGACACTTACAAGATGCAATAAAGACAAGTGATATTACAGTTTCTCGACAGGTTGAACACTGTCAAGTTCCTGTTGCTTCTCAGCAAACTGCATTGAAGCAACAGGAATCTGTACCCACCCAACCACCCACTTATTTCTCCGGATGAGATTATATTGGTGAATACAGGTTTGCTTTAATAGGTGCTTAGGTTTTTTAACCTTCAAAATCTTATTACAAGTGGCAAAATTAAGTGGAGACTCTCTAAGCTGGCAATTCACACTTGTCTCACACCAAAGCTGCAGCGTTCATCACTATCCATTAATAGGTCCTCCGTAATCTGTACACCACTTTAACTCCATTAGTTGATTTCTCCAGTTCTATAAGCTGAACCATTTATTTCTAGAAAATTGTTCGTATTTTGCCCGGTTAGAATGTGCCTCAGAATACTCTATGTTGTTCTGGTTGCTGAGATATTAATGTTCAACGGGAGACCATGACAATGACAGATTATAGCTCTCACTGAAGGAAATGTCAAGAAATATACATTACACATTTTCTCTGGGAGCGTGTCATGGGAAGTGCTATGAAATATTTTGAGAAACAATGTAGACTAAATACTCACTTGAAAACATGTCGATAACTCCCACTGACTGTTCCTGTGAATGTGCTGGAATAAATCAAGAGAGAATACTATTAAACATAATCCTGGGGAGATTTACTAGCCCATATAAGAATTATCATAAAAAGGCACAAGTAAATCACATACATAATAAGTTGATGATAGGAAATCATGTGACTGAGTGGAAAGGAAAATGCAACTGAAACCATATGCTTGTCAGGGTAAGTCCACATACAAACAGCGCAAACTTGAAATGATATCATGCTTTTCGAGGATAACGCTTACGAAATCATGCTTCAATTGATGGGGCATATTAAACTTTTGGATATTCAATGATAGCATATATGACATTGTATGCTTTCAATGATAGCATGTATGAAACCATATACTTTCAATGGTAGAATGAATGAAACTGTATGCTTTAATTGATAGCATGTATGAAACTGTTTGCTTTAATTGATAGCATGTATGAAACTGTATGCTTTAATTGATAGCATGTATGAAACTGTATGCTTTAATTGATAGCATGTATGAAACTGTATGCTTTAATTGATAGCATGTATGAAACTGTATGCTTTAATTGATAGCATGTATGAAACTGTATGCTTTAATTGATAGCATGTATGAAACTGTTGCCTTTTAATTGATAGCATGTATGAAACTGTATGCTTTAATTGATAGCATGTATGAAACTGTATGCTTTAATTGATAGCATGTATGAAACTGTATGCTTTAATTGATAGCATGTATGAAACTGTATGCTTTAATTGATAGCATGTATGAAACTGTATGCTTTAATTGATAGCATGTATGAAACTGTATGCTTTAATTGATAGCATGTATGAAACTGTATGCTTTAATTGATAGCATGTATGAAACTGTATGCTTTAATTGATAGTATGTATGAAACTGTATGCTTTAATTGATAGCATGTATGAAACTGTATGCTTTAATTGATAGCATGTATGAAACTGTATGCTTTAATTGATAGCATGTATGAAACTGTATGCTTAATTGATAGCATGTATGAACCTGTATGCTTTAATTGATAGCATGTATGAAACTGCATGCTTTAATTGATAGCATGTGAAACTGTATGCTTTAATTAAGATAGCATGATGAAACTGTATGCTTTAATTGATAGCATGTGTATGAAACTGTATGCTTTAATTGATAGCATGTATGAAACTGTATGCTTTAATTGATAGCATGTATGAAACTGTATGCTTTAATTGATAGCATGTATGAAACTGTTTGCTTTAATTGATAGCATGTATGAAACCAAATGTTTTTAATGATAGCATGTATGAAACCAAATGTTTTTAATGCATAAAGGCTGTATATTACTGCATGCTTTCAATGATAGCATGTATGAAACCATATGCTTTCAATGATAGCATGCATGAAACCATATGCTTTCAATGATAGCATGGATGACATTGTATGCTTTCAATGACAGCATGTATGAAACCATATACTTTCAATGATAGCATGGATGAAACCATATGCTTTCAATGATAGCATGCATGAAACCATATGCTTTCAATGATAGCATGGATGAAACCATATGCTTTCAATGATAGCATGCATGAAACCATATGCTTTCAATGGTAGAATGTATGATAGCATGCATAAAACCATATGCGACATATGCTTTCAATGATAGCATGCATAAAACCATATATGCTTTCAATGGTAGAATATGTGAAGCTGTATGGTTTTAATGATAGCATTGTATGAAACCTAGTCTGTTGTAGTACAAACAGAACCATACTATTCATTTCTGTGTGCAGTGCTATGAACCCAGACATACCTGGAAGTGTTAGTGTTTTCTTCTTTCATAAAGCCACCACGTTTGACATTATATGTGACTTCTTGGACTGTATGGGGAACACTACTCTGCACCCAGGACCATTTGATCGTGTGACCCTGGTCAATGTTGATGGTTTGTGGGATGAAGCCATCCTCCGTGACCTCTGCCTGGAGGTCAACTCGGGGTCGTACAAGCACTGTTAACGGGGTCGAACGGATCCCTGATCTAGATTGAGGAAATATAAAGTGGAGTAATTTCATGCATCTGCACATTTGAAGATTTTACACTCACTGACACAAATAAAACAGACAGAATTCTAAGATCTGATAAAAGATCCATAATATTTCTATTGAATTGGAAGAGAAAAAACTTTTTAAATTAAATATTATCTCTGGCTGCCAGATTTCATGTCATGAAAAAACCCGCCAAAACTTGATAATGTTGCTTATTATTATGACGCTTTACAGGGTTTTTTTCTTCTTCTAATTTTGACTTTTTATCATCCATATTTCAATAGAACCCTGGTTACTTACATAGCAAATTTGTAATCACCCTCCAGGTTAAACTTCTGTTCATAAACATTCTTTCTGTCAACCTGTCGCTGGTTACAGCCATACCCTCCAATCACAGGCCTCAGTTTATCACCATCATGAACCACCTGCCCAATCAGAAATGATGTACTACTCTTCTAATTTTGTACAGATAGGACGCATTAAAATTGTGTCATAATTTATATTATAATTATATTTTCATTCATATTATAAACATGATAAAAATTATCATATGCTTACTGGAAAACATGTAATACTGAAACGTCAACTTGCAATCTACTTTTTACTTTCTTGAGCTTTGAGCTTATGAAGTCCCTTTGCCAAAGAAATAACTTCATTGGCCTCGCGGTCCTCTAAATGTCATCTACATGTACATGTATACAAACCTGGAGCAGATTAAGGCTGATACTGTCATCTGCCTCCCAGCTAAAGTTGATACTCTATAATAAACAAATTGATAGCATTTGACACAATGTTTAAGTCATATTTCATCAAATTTCTTCCTGCCAGATGAATGTCATTTATTTTTCCTATGGTTTTGAATGGAAAATTGTTACAATTATTACATATATATATATTCATAGTCATCACTTACCATGTTTACTAACATAATTGGATTAAAAAAGAACCCCACTGACAACAGGACAGTAAAAAATAAACAAATAAATGAAGATAACTTTAAACTGTTCAATAAAATACAAGAGTACAAAATTTGTTTACAACAGTTTTCTTTCAGAAGTCAATAAATGAAGTCAATTAATTTTAATTGATCTTACCTGTCCTTCCATAATTTGAATATTTTGCATAGAGAATCCTGATTTAGAAATAATAACTTCTGCTTGTTCATATCCTTCTGTAAATTGTAATACAAAAGAAATAGGCATCAGATTTTGATCATCTATTCATTTCTGACAAATGTTGGTAATCTTGAAGTTGTTTATACTATCCCAAGTAATCGTAAACATGTACCTACGTGAAATGAATATTACAATATGGGCCACTTAATTATTTATTAAGCTTCCTAGTACTTGAACCGTACCGTGCTTGTCCGAATCATAGTTGATCCTTAGACAATACTATCTTGCCCCAATAGCAGCAACGAGTGCAATGACACATGGACCACTGCATGAGCTCCAGTTCATTCTCCTGACTTCTTCTCTATCTCTTAACCCTAGGGCAACTAGTGTAAATATGGATCAAATATTCCTTCTATTCCAAGAAAGGACCAATAAGCTTACATTTATGATAATTTTGGCAACTTCAGGTCGAAAACTGTCCCATTATCATCGATCAAAATTATTTCCTAGGTTATAGAGATTGCAAAGTGCGCCGATTGATTAACCTGAACTCATGCTGCTGAGGTCAGCCATGTGTCAATGCATCACAGTCCACTCGCTGCTATCGGGACAAGATAGTTTTGCCCAAAGATCAATTTGAATTATAGTGGAAACCTCAGATTGAGATGTTTAACATTGAAAATTGTCTGAATTTAAATTGACTTCTCGGGTGCGTACTACACTGTGAGTTTTACAGGGTTCTGGTTAGAGGTACAAAACCATCGAATGCTCTCGTAATAGCCGTTTCATGCACTGCATGGAAATAACCAGGCCTGAATATGTCTCAGTTTGGGTGGAATTGAGTGAGTGGGTAGGATTTTAACGTTGATTTCAACTATTTTTCAGTCGTACCATGATGATCCAGTCACATTATCCTGACAATTAGGGTCAATCAGTCCTTGATCTATCCTCTTCCTGCTGAGTGCCAAGCGAGAAAGATACAAGTTCCATTTTTGCGAGGCGAGTGCTCTATCACAAGGTCATCGCAGTGCAGTCCAGTTTGGGTGGTTTTTGTCGTAGTACATATGGGTGAAATGTGTTTTTACCAAATGGTCACCACACACCCATAATTTTTTGATGCTAAATTGTTGCAAGAGATTCTACTTGACATTTAATAGCGGTTTACTGCTTTCGGGAATGGTCAAAGTTGAATATAAACAATGTTGGAACCCTCCATTACCACGCCTGTTTGGGAACCGCGAAGGCCATGACCTGCTGACCTATGACGTCAGAGTCTGATTACGATCATTCGTAGCAAGCAATCGTAAAGAATGTTCAAGGCAACATTCCCATTGTAACACCAACAACATCACAAAGCTACAGGTAAAACGTATTGATGTCATGTTGATGTCCTCATTCCCAATTGTTGTGCACATCACAAAGGGACATCAGATATAACCATGTTATACGACGTGATCATAATCAGACTCTGACGTCACAGGTCAGAGGTTACGGCTTCAATATTTTTTTCACCATATCTGTTTTATTGTGTTAAAACAGACCCCTCGCTTGAGTAAACCAGAGGGGCGCTCCGCCCCCCCTCAGGGCGCACCCCGCCCCTTCTGAGATGCCCGAAAATGCGCCCTGCCCCATTTAGACCGCGCCCCGTCTCTTACTTAAAGCCGTGCTCTGCTACTATACTTTATGAATACAGGTTGTTTATTTCCGAATTCCATTCCTTCACATCGTTGATCTGCCCCAACTCTAAGAAGGATTAATCTGTCTTATCGAAGGACCGTAGTTGTGTACGGAAACATTTCTGTCCGCCATATTTGCTTGAAGCAACGTATTCAAGTACTGGCGTTGTGATTGGCTTGGTTCTGATAAGGCGGTACTCTTAGCCAGTCAGAAACCTGGTTACGTTATCTCGAGAGTGAAAGCTGTGTGTCGCGGGGAAAACCCCGCTGTTCACACTGATAATCACGCCGAAGTTTGAGCGGACTTATAGATTAAATACCAAGAATAATTACTGGCACTAATCTCTTTTAATGATAAGTTCGAAGTTTCAATACTTCTTACGTAATTTGGCTGTTGTTTGCCTCATGTTGACCCTGTTTATTCGTTGGTAAACTGTCCCGGTTTGCAACCTTCAGTCGATTCGTTGGTGATCGCAGCCACGTGGAGACGTCGACTCAGTCTAATTTTATGGGACCGATATTATCTGCCGCATTATTTCAGAAATTTCAAATTGATTTGAAGCCTTATTGAGATATGGTGATATTACGTAGCCCATTTCATCCGAATAGCATAAAGCCCATTTAGCAGTAACAACAACAACAACAACAACAAATTTTCATGCAAATTCCAGTGAAAATTATGAGTATCTTGAAAGAAATAGATCATAGCGACATGTACCTATATCACAGCAAGCTGAAAATTCATATGATCGATATTCAGGCTTCACTGGTGTATGATTTGCACAAATAATGAATATTTGAAGATAAAAACATCTAAATCCATTTGTGAACTTCGACACTTTTTTGGTATGGTACACGCTGCTTTTCAGTAGCATTTTGGGACTACAGTAATAAAGATGTTCTATTTGTCATTATTTTCAAAGATTTTAGTTCAGAAGTTATCGCTCAGAAATTATATACATATGGGATAGGCCTATGGCAAATCAACCTTAATTCTCTCTCTCTCTCTCTCTTGATACGATCAGTAAATATTTTTCTCAGTTGACATCTTGTGAATTCCAAACAAGTGATCCCAGTCATTTTACAGAGTATTGAATATTTTGTTCATAGCTTGTTTCTTTGAGAAAAAGTCCAAGCTCTACAAATTTCCAGCTATCATCACACTCACAGTACTCAAATAATGTAATTGATAAACAATCTTGTTTATTTGGGGGCAATTCAAAAACACTAATGTCCCATACACATCAAAATGAAAACCATGATGGAGTGCCCAAGTAAAACCAAATCTTAATTTTTAATTATATTTTCACTGTTTGAGTTTGTGATTCAGGACATCGTTGCTAACCATGTTTCTCACTTCATTTGTAGAAGAACTTAGTGATACATACATGCATGTATATATTTGAAGCAGAAATCATGGTAAAATAATCTTTATCTTAATGAGAAATTGTGGATACTCTATATTGAATGTAGGTGCCACTCCTCCGTATCCAATTTGATTAAAACCTGATCTAAAAAGAAACACTCCTCGACTGAGACACAGGTCATGCAGATCCAGGTCACCCGTATGGCCCATCTAGGGGGCGACAGGTGCATGGTATATGTAAAACTCCTATTTTAACTTGTTTCAACACATGAATACAGGGTACGAATTATAAAATGTTAAGGGCAGCCATTTGAAGGCCACTTTGGCCTTGCTGGCATCTAATTACCTAGAATTTGCAAAGGGGCACCAAGGCAAACAAGGAGGGCATACAAAGCCATTGGCTTGTGCATGGCCTTGGGTGTAATTCGCATCCTGGCGCGAAATACACCCAAGGCCATGCACAAGCCAATGGCTTTGTATGCCCTCCTTGTTTGCCTTGGTGCCCCTTTGCAAATTCTAGGTAATTAGATGCCAGCAAGGCCAAAGTGGCCTTCAAATGGCTGCCCTTAACATTTTATAATTCGTACCCTGTGAATATATTTTCTTCTCTCGAAACCATGATGATTGACCTTCGTTGAACATTAATAATAGAATTTAGATATTTTGATCAATTCCAGGAGACATTTCTCTGATGAATCTAGAGGTCAACCTGTCTTCCCCACAGAGTTGTGGCCTAACATTGATGTTTTGAAACATACATCCATAAATCGAGGAGAAGCTATGTGATTGGCCATTGGTCATGACTCAGAACATGGAGATGGACGGGGAAGGGGGAGGGGGTCAGATTTACATAACTGACAAGTAAACTAGGGAGTGCTTACTGCACTGATCTAATTTTAAGCAGATTTCCTGTGTATCATCCTTTCAATCCATTCTTTCAATGCATGTGGTCGACAGGAATGAATGGTGATATTAGAAAATACCGATACCGCCGCCGCGACTCATAGTGCCTCCGACATGCCCTTTTATTCCTCGTCCGCGCAAAAAGTGCCCCTTTTCAACAAACTAGCACCCTGCCCCTTTTTTGTACAAGGTAGGGGTCTGTAAAAAATCTAATTTTATGTCATTTTTTGTAGAAAAAAATATTAACTTATTCTTTATATAGCTTCTCTGTATGTTTTCATGCAAACTGTGCGGGGGGTATAACCTTTAAACTTTGTGAAAAATTAACCACCTTTGCCACACAGGGTCACTCTCTACCCAACAGCTCGTGCAAAATGACAATACTAAACATGCTAAATGACATACATGTAACGAAACAAGTACATGAACATATAGTTACAATATCAGTTAGTTAATCTGAAGATCGTGATGTGGGAGAGGGTTAATGTCAAGCAATAGACAGTTTCCAGTAAACTGAACTAACCAATCTTCCAACAAAGCCACCAGACTGTGGAAAATTATACACTTAACAAAGAAAAATTGTGCCCAATAAATGACACCACCAATGGGTAGAACATGGGTGCAATTATTTGAAAAAGTGCATAACACCAACAATGAACCATGTAAGATGTAGTGTCCTTACTGTGTTTGCTGATAGGGGGGCCTGGAAAAGAATTTATCACCATAAATTGCATGGCCATTTTTTTCACCTTGTTACATTACAAGTAATCTGTAAATGATCTGCGGTCTAATTGACCATGTCAAATGTCAATAAAAGAATGATATAATTCAGCCTTGAGATATTATGATGAAGTTAACGTACATACTTTTAGACTACATTTCACAGATTTGCTGAAGAATTTCTCACCATTTGTAATAAATATTGATAATACCGTCATCTCTCTAATAATTCCATCATATGGAGTCAAATTTTCGGATTCAAAATTTATTAGGGCAGGATGTTGACAACGGCTCAAAATCCTGCATACAATTCATTATTTCCTCCTTATTTCAATGATTTTAGAGGGGGATCAAATTTATTAGAACCACTGACTAAATTTTGCCCACAAAATAGGAAGTGATAGAACTTTAGTAAGGGAATAGAATCATTAGAGGAATTACCATATTAAAGAACAAGTGCACAACTCCTCATTGTGGGGGAGAGGGGCGGGCACTTCTGACCTCCACTAAAAATGTATTTTCATATACGCTTCCTATGTCATGTGTATATAGTATGCTGTGTATCTCATGAAATTATTCGACTTACCAATGAACTTTGACACTGTGTTCATCTGTCTTGGAGGAATTCTGGATGAATGTTGATCGTCGACTTTAGGGAATGATGATTTGGAAAGCTGGCGGCTGATGCGGGATGACGGACGTTTGTTCGAGCCAGCCCTGGGTGATGACTGGCTCCCTGAAGGAATGGCCGGGGGCATGGGGTCCCTCCTCCGGATGTCCGAGTTATGTGACATGCCATTCTCGTAAATTATATCTTCATCTTTTGATGCACCGGTTCCCATTTTGTTGAAAGAAGTTTGGAAATCACTGTTTGTTTCTGTTTCAGTTTGTTCTGGAAAATGAAACATATTCAAATTTAAAAATAGTCTTGAAATTTTGTTTCTGTTTATATGTGAAAAGTGAACCACAGAGTACAGGGTGTCAAGCTAATCGAGGCATTTCATTCAGGTTGAATTGTAAGAGGAAATAGTCAAACGTAAATTAATACAAAAATATTAACCATAAATGCAGATTATATGGTTTATATTCAAGAATAATTATTAAATATTTGGCACAAGGTGCTGATTTCATAGTTTGTACAACCAGTTTTCATAATTTTGTAAATATTAATCAAATTCACAATTTTTATGTGCGAGATGATTGTGAAACGAACTTTGGTGGGGGGGGGGGGGATGGGGTATTGACTAGACCTAAAGATTCAACTTGACCCCAAAATCCATTCAGTCTAACTGTATTGGTTGGAAACATATATAGACCTCAATTCTTAACATGATAATTGAGTCAAAAATCTGCGGCATAGAGAAATGTTTTTTAAATATTTTTATATTAACAAGTATTCATGAATGAGAAACCTCATTTTAACACATTAATTAAAGTCACATCACAAATAATTCTCCAAATACATTAATATCACAGTATATATATATATATACAATGCACATACATGAATATGATGTTGTATCCGTTATATACCATAGGATAGTATACATGTATACATAGCAACATTATCATCAAACTCGTTGAGCAGGTGTAACACATAGTGGGCATGTACACTGTTTACAGGTAGGTAGACTTCATCAACATTTTATAACTTACAATCTTTTAAGCACCCATTATTACAAGAAACCCTTGCTTCTCTTTCTTGGTAGCCTTGGTAAATCTCAACAACCTAGGCATGACTGGTATGTGGTGGTGTATATAACTGTAGGTATAAACCATTAAGCCATCTTAACACCATGTGTACTCAGGTGTAGAGAGGCAGATAGTGATGACCTTCACCTTGAAATACACGCCTTCCATGAACTTTATGTTTACAAGCCGTCGCTCAGCAACAAAGGTCAGCCATGCTGGACCTGTGCCATTGAACACATTGAGGCCTGAAACCGGTGAAATGTGAACTTATTTGCTTAGGACTTTCAGCTATTTTGTTCCTGCATATATTTGTACAATAGCACACCCGTGTTTCCAATAAAAGCTTTTACCGTGAATATGACAGATATTTTGATATCACAAAAGGACCACATTTATACCAGTGTATACATGATATAGGTGGTCTGATAAACACATAAATCTCACTCATTCATGAACATCGTGAAAAAATCTCCAGACAAATTTTAATATTTTATAGCTGTTGAATATGAATAGACCTTAGTTACTGATACATAAATATTTATGTTAAAAAAAAAACTGAAAAAAAAGGTTGTCTAGGAAATATTGTCATCAATGTATTCGATGTAGATTTTTTATTTGAAAATTAAAGCACAAAAATTTCATTGTTTAATTAATGGTTTGATCAATACATAAAACTACAATAACAACAAAACAAAAACGTTTAATACAATTGAAGATCACAAAAACTTGCCCACAATTTCAAAATTGAAGGAGGTACGTACGTTGCATACAAATGCAATTTTACGTCTACTGCTCATGTTTCTGCGCATCTACCAAAATTGGGATATTTAAGTGAAATTGGAAAATGTAAGCTTTTGAAAGAACTGTTGTGAAAGAATTTTTTAATTGGATAATGTGTTTTCCAAATTTTGAGGCAATATGACCTCAATGAAGTAATGCTGGCAAACTGACTTAGCGAAATCAGGGTAATTTAGTGTCATGACCATCCATGGTCATTAGATTTTCCGATTCAGCTTTGTCCCAGAAAACTATTTGCATTTTGGAGAAAATGACATTTTAACTTCATAAAAAATTTGAGATTTTTCTATGAGAAATAAAGGAATTTTTCATAAATGACATTTTATTTTCAAACTGTCTGAAACCTTCTTATAAGATGAGTTTACATGCACAGAATAAACTAATAAAAGGTATACCACTCCTTGTATGTGGTTTTTGGTCCAGTTTAATTGAACACTGACTGAATTATTCATTTGACCATATTGGCAGACACGTACAGCCATGCTGGTGTACAACCTAAATATGGGCAAGGTGCCTGTACAAATATGTAACACTCAGACCACTTCAGATCTACAAGTACATCAAGATTGTCATTAAAAGGTTCGGTTCAAGTTTAAGGGGTAGACATATACATGTAATATTTGCACACTTCATGTCAAATTACCTGCACAACAGTGCCTCAAAATTTCATAAAATTCATTTTTGATACGTCTGTATGATATCTAATGTGTCTATGAAGAAGACGATTAGAGAATGCAGGAAATGACATATACCTAATGATTTTCGAGAGAGACAAAAATGTTTTGGTAGTCAGGAGGATTCAAACTCCTGACCTGCAAATTTTGAATGTGCCCAATTGATCGAATTATATTGCTTAAGTATATACCTGTACATGTATGGGACTACATGAGCCAATGAGGTTCTTAATTTAGGAAAGAGAGACTGAAGTTCAGCTAGTATACATGTACATGTAGGTCTTATGAAGTAAGGATTCAGAATATATAGGGCTATCAGGTCGGGATGCTCAGAGCAACCACTTTCCGGAGTTCATGATCTTTACACTGGCAGAATCAAAATTTGCAAGCATCTGAATATTATCGAGTTTGATTACATATAACGAAGAGTCCATAAGTACTTTCAGGGAAGGGAGAAAAATTGCGAGTTGAGAGTGATAAATAATTAATCACCCTATTAAAATTCAATTACCTCCAATTTCGAGAATAAAATTGAATCACTCATGATTCTAATAAATTTGATCACCCTCTAGAATCAAACAATAATGAAGAAATAAAGGATTATCTGCATGATTTTGGACCATTTTGTCAACATTGTTTTCTAATACATGTAAATATAGATCAGTCCATGATTTTTTGGCAGAGAATTTATTTATTTATTTATTTTATAGTATTCCAAAATACATAAACATGTATCCATGGATTATGGTGGTTTCGGGCAATTTAGGCCAAACTGAGAACCAGTTTAGAATTTTGATTACCATGATAATTTTGAAATCAAATAATTGACTGAAACAAGTTACAAAGTCTGAAATCAGCTAATCGGCTGAAACAAGTTACAACGTCTTGTTACAAAGTTACAAAGTCTGAAATCAGCTGAAACATGTTACAATGTCTGAAATCAGCTAATCGGCTAAAACAAGTTACACAGTCTGAAATCAGCTAATCGGCTAAAACAAGTTACAAAGTCTGAAATAAGCTAATTGGCTGAAGCGAGTTACTAAGTCTGAAATCCGTTGATTGGCTGAAGCAAGTTACAAAGTCTGAAATAAGCTAATTGGCTGAAGCAAGTTACTAAG
This sequence comes from Hanleya hanleyi, assembly GCA_036873755.1. NCBI lineage: Eukaryota > Metazoa > Mollusca > Polyplacophora > Lepidopleurida > Hanleyidae > Hanleya > Hanleya hanleyi. The sequence goes on from JAVTVY010023018.1 coordinate 52,426, forward strand.
TCTGAAATCAGCTGATTGGCTGAAGCAAGTTACAAAGTCTGAAATCAGTTGATTGGCCGAAACAAGTTACAAATCTGAAATCAGCTAAATCGCTGAAGCAAGTTCCATGACTGAATGTCTGAAATAAACACACACAATTCATAAAGTTAATACACAGGTACAGATAACTTGAATTTGCATTCAACCAATCAATAGCTGCCCTTTGAGGAGCTACAAGCCATACCTTGATTGCAACCCACAGAGCACTAAAGCTAAACAAACTCCACCATGTTCATTACCAGGTGGGGGAATTTTCTCAATTTGTGTATGTTCTGGGTCATTAAATATGTAATCCAGAAATCAATTGGCCCTTCAGAAGTGACAGAGCTGAACTCAACTTCTCTGATGCATGCTCCACCATTAATTATGTTGTGCCAGTTTTAAGCTGGGATAATAGAAATGGGTCAGAGGGTCTTTGAAATAGGTAGAATAGGAGTACACTGGCATGGGTATGTTAACAAGAATAAAACACAATGCTATCCTTAACATACCTTCCAAGAATTATGGATTTCTTCATGCAAGACTGCACATCAAATAGACACTGCCAATGACTGGTCAAATTTCTTTTGTTGGAAATATGTTGATCGAGTGAACCATATAATATTTTCTTGGAGCACCAAATCAGGCACATCAAATTAAAGTGAGATTATAGACAGATTATATCTTACATAACCAGGTAAGCAGTTAGAATTACATACAGGTCTAACCCATAAGATTTGTGTAAATAATGAGATCAAGCCTAACCCATGTGAAATCTATATGTACATATACCATCACTGGCACTAATCCAGAAATTTAGCTTGGGTAAGTTACCTTGGCGTCAATCCTAGTTTTTCCTAAATTATTGCCCGAAAATTTAAGGAGAATGCAGACAAATCCAATTTTCCGTCTACTGTACATGTTTTTGCGTATCCACCAAAACACATAGCAATATTTAAATGAAATTATATGGAGAAGGAAAAGAGAACAGTAGGTTGTGAAAGGATTTTGGAATTGGATTTATGTTTTCCAAATACTCATACAAAAAAATATCTTACTGCTTTTACAACGGATTGGAAAACTGCCACCCTGGATCAGCAGACTCTACCTGCTGTATACATGTACAGGAATCCGTCTTTCCACTTTTAATTTTTTTAACAAAGGATTTGCGCTGGTGGACAGATGAGTACATGTACACTGATGCGGAACTCTGCTTAAGTTAAATTTGTGGTCCATGGGATCCCTCTTTTTCCTATGGCTTCAGTGTGAAGACTATTTTTAATAACTGGACTATCTTTGACTTGAAGATTTTTGCCAAATTTCCTCAATGTAAAGATAATGGTCATTTCTTGGAATAGTAACAAGATAATCTGATGCATATTTACCATATTTAAACCAGTTATAAATGGTGAAAAATCTGCCCTATGCTGTAGATATAGGCAGGAGGAAGACTATAAACCACAAATGTAAACCGGGAGTTTTGTGTCAAGGCAGATTTGTACATAAGCATAACGAACAGGGCAAATACATGTACAAGTACATGTATATGGGGGATGCGGGTACATTGTACATGCACATGTGAAAAAATTACAATATTAAGATTAATAAATGTCATTACATGTAGTTAAATCTCTGAAAATGTGTATTTGTGAGAAATTGCCTGTACCTTCATTAAAAGGAGGGAAAACTGAGGAGCAGACTAGTATATCCTCTGTTATAACTGGTATCGAAGTACAGTACTGTACCAACTTGATAGAGGAGATTCTTCAGAATATTATCAAAGTATTGAGTATCAAATCAATAAACTTTTCTGGAACGAATGTGTCACAGTTTCACACCTCGAAGAGAAACCAGTGATTTACTGATTTACTGTACAAGTAATGGGATTTGAATGTAAGCCCCACCCTGAAGCCGGCTGCCAAGGAAATATGTTACAAAACAATATTACTGATGGGTGGGGTCTCTAAACTTAATGTATGTATTGTTAAACACATCAATGCATTAATACATGGATGACCATTAATCAGTTTGAATAAATATACTGACCCACTGACCAGTCAACCGTTGTCCCCATCGTAAGGAGGTTTTCATTTAACATGTTCTATCTCTTCACCTAACGTCTTTCAATATTGTACAGTAGCCTGATATAGGGCTTATTGATCAGTTATCATCTGTCACCGCCAAACCACGAGGGAACGGAAATATTTCTATTCAAGGTTTCCTAGGTGATTGATCGTCAACAAATATCACCTGAAACCTCAGGGAAGGTGTCAATTAAGGACATCGTAAAAAAAATAAGAGGAAAAATTGTATCACTGTCTGTCCGATAAATACCCGTACATGTACAGCTCATATTGATTAATAGGTAATATCTGAGGATCTACGAGTCAGTTCATTAATAAGGCACATACTGGTTGGTATTATGGAATCACTAACATTAAAGGTGAAATTCAAAGGCTTTTAAATTCTCCATTTCTATTTGATATTGGGGGGTATTTTGGTTTTAATGTCACACGCAAGGTTATTTCACTCATATGGTGACAGCCAGTTTGGTTGGTGGAGGAAGCCGGAGTACCCCCGACATAACCACAGCCCGTCGGCTATCGGATATAGATTGGATAATGACAGAAATATCAGTCCATCTACTTCACTTAGTTTACGTAATTCAAAATATATTGTCTGCTAGAATGCTTTCAAAAGTTGGTACCCCAAAGCCAGCTGGATTCAAATTTGCAGACCATCGTCGTTGTAATCTTTCCTAGATTGTCATGTCACATCAGACCAGCTGCCCAAAGACCAGTTGCCTCAACGTTCCAAGCATTGACGTCGGACCAAGCAGTCTTGTACATGTTGTGTGACATCACAACTAGGGTCAAACAAGGACAGATAAGCAATACAGATTTCATTTCTGAAATCAGCCTAGTTTCTTCCCCTTCACTACCCAGCCATATTTTTTTGGCCTGCCTCAATTTAAACGTGAACTGCCAAGCTTTTAATTTTATCTAAAATGTTGCTTATATACATCTTGTCTTATGTGACATAACTTTTACATTTTTGGGGAAAATACATGTATATTTTGCAAAATTATACTAATAACAACATTTATCACATAACTGTGTTGTTATTCAGTGACATAAAGCCATGACGTAAATATCGTATGTAACCATTGGTAACTAGTGACATAACACTTTCAAACAAGCTGATTGGATAGTACATATAGCGTGAGAAAATAGATCACTACGCTTGGTGGTGACGTCATTGAACTATTCCATTGATAAACTTTTACTACGAAATACTATGTTTACAAGTGCAACAACAACATAGATATCTGCAAGACGATCATACTATAATTGTCAATAGCCATACAAGCAGCAATGATCGGCAATACATTATTTCGACAGTTTTGAGCTTCATATTTTGTGTAAAGTACTCACGTAGGGCCTACCGTAGTCTGTCATTGTTGTTTGGCGAATCGAGCCAGGCCGCCATTTTGGGTACCGTATCCCGTCAGATCTCGAAAGTAAACGTTTGTTCATTCTTCTGTAATATATCTACATGGAATCTTCTCGATGTTTGCTTATTTCTTGCAATAGATCTGGATGATTACAAACTTCAAACGGATTACGTACCGTATTCAAAATGATCTTGTCAGCCTAGCTTGTCGTCACGTCGCTTGGAACTCGTCAACATGTCGCGCGCATGATGACATGCAGCGAACACGAGTGTAACTTGTGGCATGACATGATCCAAAATAAATAATGTATGAAGAACTGCTAATTAACAAGTTACACTTACTGCATTCTGTTGTGAAATGGTCTACGATATTTTGAAATGCTGTGGAAACTGAACAGTCTTAAAAGGGAGGTGCTCAAACTCGGTTGCGTTTTGGAACTATATCGGCTTAGCGTATACAGTAACTTGTAAGACTGTGATGCGCCTGAGCCATGGACGTTTTTTTCGTCGAGAAGAAACAAAGAAAGAAAATTTTGAGATAGATTCGATGATAAAATATTTCGAATTATTGTGTTTATAATTTGCTTAAAATCAGTTATGTGATAAACAGAATCTTACACTCGTGGCTATTTAATATGAAAGTTATGACACTCGTTGAGTAAGTTTTATATGTTGCTCGCTAAAGCTCGCAACATATAAAACTTACTCAACTCGTGTCATAACTTTCATATTAAATAGCCACTCGTGTAAGATCCTCTATTTAAGTTATCCTGTTATAAATCCGTCTTAAAAACTTGCATCGCTTGTCTCTCTTGGTTTGTAGAACATTATGACGTTATAGCGGTCTCCTTCATTCAAGTTTTATTTAAATGTGTCATGACGTTCCAAAAACAACGGGAGGCAAGCGATGACGTTTTTAAAAGTTCTGGCTCTCGTTTTCTGGTGGTATAAGTTTTGACTTCTCATATACCCAAAATAAAACAATAACCCACAGAACTATTACCACACATATTTGTAACAACTATAGAAGTTCTTGTTTTATGACATTTTAACAGAACATTGGAAAGCTTTTCAGTTCACCTTTAAGTTTTATTACTCCATTTTAGGGACTACATGTAGCTGTTATGTCATGCAGTGATTTTGTGTCCATAGGGATTCTCAATTCTAATACCTTGCTTTTATGGACTAACAATTGTAACATAATTAAGCTATTTAGGCCCACTATAAAAAAATATTGTGTGTCATCCGCAGCGCGGGCATCAAAAATTTGACCCTGCATCCACAGAAACTTTTGCCCAACATTTCTTTTATTTGCATGAATATCAAATCCCAGTACTTAATGAGTGTCAATTCCGAGGTAGATTTGTTCCTTGGGTAAATTTCCAAGTTTCCATGATGATTGGAAAGGATAGTTCATAGAGCATGATTATATGTACAGTATGATCACAATGGAACGTTGCTAGAGTATCAGTGCTGTATTGATTGGATCCGATTTTACCAACAAAAAAATACATGTAAAACATGTCCTCCCTCATCACTTTTTGATTATTTTTTTTTTTTTGTAGGTCTAATGCCTGTTGACAAGTCATTCAAAAAATCAAATCAATTTATTTGAATGCAACCTTATAGAGTAAAGAGCTGCCCTCCTGATTCTTTCCAAGCCAGGGATGGGAAACTGATTTTTTTTTTATTAAGGCCTTAAATATTGCTTCAGGGTTACATAATACAAAAAAATATATAGTTTAGCTGTCAAAGTTGGTATTTAAGGCATTGATTTGTACAACAGTAACTCATTAATGGTGATCACAGTGTATCGACCAGCATACATGTATAGCTATCATGCAAATGTCAAAGGTTGCAGGAAGTGGAGAAAACTGCACTAATTCACACCTACATGTAGCTATCTTCCATACAATTCATATCAATCATATAATGCGTCACCTGAATGAACAATTAATTGTGGTGTTTAGGCTACAACATGGTATACACAAAACACACCTATGTACAATGTACATGTACAGTTTGGAAGTGGGAATTCTCCCATCTGAAAAAAAACTTACTATATTGATTAATGCACTAAAGTTACAGCTATGGGCAAACAGACAAACTTAATATCAAATCAAACAATGACCGACTGGACGTTATCCAATAATACATGTACTCCTATAGTTTTGACCAGGAATTTATGGACAAGCAGTACTTACATAATCTGTGAGTGTGGTAGCTATTTAATGTTCGAAATTCATATCCTCTCCAGACGACCTAACTTGTCTATGTATATCAACTGTACTGTCATGACTGTCATATGCCTGTGTACCAATACTGCACAGGATATTGGTATATACACATGTACAAGTACAAACACATTCCTGTTCCAAGCCCGCCTTCCATTACAATAGGGGATTAATATCTAGTATTTAACTTCTGACTGCAGTTCAAACTTGTTTTTCTATGGGCTTGTTTACCTGTTAAGATCATATTGCCTGTAAACAAACACACAGCATGGTGTCATCTAACATACACTCATGAGATCTGATCATAATTGTTTTAACAGATCCAATATCCAAGCTTATTTTAATGAAATTAGGTGCATGGATATACATGTATGCATTTTCATTCAAAATTTTATAGAATTAAACAGAAATTTAATTAGAATTCAAAGAGAATACATATAGAATGAAAATAAATTTATCTCATATTAATAAATTTTATTGATGGTATTCCCTCTAATAATTCAATCACAGGAAGGTTATTTTCTCACCATCAAATACATGTATGGGGGTGATCAAATTTATTAGAACAGGAAGTTGGCACAATGATTCAAAATCAGGCATCTAGGGCCTAATCCATTATATTATTTTAGAGGGTGATCAAATTTATTAGAACCACCGATTGAACTTTGTCCTCAAAACTGGAGGTGATACGGAGATTGAATATTAGAGAACATAATTTATTAAGGTTTGGAATATGAACTGAAATTTAATATTAAACTTAGTTAACAACAAGCTTTCTGAGAACCCCAACATCTCACCTTGCGGGGTCATCCGCCGAAGGTGCAGCAGTATTGAAAGCATACATGTAGAGCAAACAATAAGGTCTGGAATAGGGGATGTGGTACAGACAATAATGTCTGGAATAGATTATCTGGTACAGACAATAACATCAGTCCCATGTGGGATTACTGGCATAAGTTAATCCCATGTAGGATGGATAGGTCAGTCCCGTGGGGTTACTGCTGCATAGGGCAGTCCCAAGTGGGATCACTGCTGGATAGGCCAGTCCTGTGTAGGATTACTGCTGGATGGACCAGTCCCGTGTGTTATTACTGATGGATAGACCAGTCCCCTGTGGGATTACTGCTGGATAGTCCAGTCCCAAGTGGGATTACTGCTGGATAGGCCAGTCCTGTCTGGGATTACTGCTGGATAGATGAGTCTCGTAAAGGATTAATGCTGGATAGGACAGTCCCGTGTGGGATTACTGCTGCATAATGCAGTCCAGTGTGGGATTACTGCTGCATACTGCAATCCTGTGTGGGATTACGGCAGGGGAGGGCAGTCCAATGTGGGATTTACTGCTAGATAGGCTGAACCTGTGTGGGATTACAGCGGGATAGGTCAGTCCCATGTAGGATTATGGCAGGATAGGTCAGTGCCGTCTGGGATTACTGCTGCATATTGCAGTCCAGTGTCATATTACTTCTGGATAGGTCAGTCCCGTGTGAGATTACTGCTGCATAGGTCAGTCCCGTGTGGCAGGCCTCAATTTAAGGTGGTAACGTGTTTTCAGGTTGCCTGGAGTTTGCCATATGAAAAATAGTGATAACCTATTTTCAGGTCCCCATAATTTTGACTAATAATATGACATTAGGTTAATAATTATGCAATAGGTTCCCACAGGTTACCAGTGTAGAATTCATGGTAACCTGTTGAGAGGTTACCATCAGCACTCCTTAAATTGAGACCTGTGTGGGATTACTGCTGGATAGGCCAGTCCCATGTGGGATTACTGCTGGATAGGCCAGTCCGGTTTGGGATTACTGCTGGATAGGTCAGTCCCGTGTGTCATTACTGCTGGATAGACCAGTCCGGTCTGGGATTACTGCTGGATAGTTGAATTCCGTATGGGATTACTGCTGGATATGGTCAGTCCCGTGTGGCATTACTGCTGGATAGGCCAGTCCCATTTGCGATTACTGCTGGATAGGTCAGTCCTGTGTGGGATTACTGCTAGATACGCCAGTCCCAAATGGGATTACTGCTGGATAGACCAGTCCGGTCTGGGATTACTGCTGGATAGCTGAGTTCCGTATGGGATTACTGCTGGATATGGTCAGTCCCGTGTGGCATTACTGCTGGATAGGCCAGTGCCATTTGAGATTACTGCTGGATAGGTCAGTCCCGTGTGGGATTAGTGCGGGAGAGCTGTGACCTAGGAAAACATGAAACATGTCCACCAAGTTTTATAATCATCCCACGAAAGGTTCAACAAACTTTCTATGTACAGATCTACGTGTAAATTTTTGCCCAACAAAAACCGTATCAATGGAAATGTACAAAGTCTAAACTGCAATAATTAGGACAAAAATTCATATTTAATGTCATATTTCTTAAATAGCACATGCACATCCTCGAATCACATTGAACTTGGGTAGCAAGTGTCAAACTCATCCAATGAAAGCTGACAGCTTCAGAAAACTTTAAATGTACAGGTGTACATGTATATACATGTACATTATCATTGGCAGATTACTTAGACAAAACCCTCAAAATTTGAACAAAAATTAATATTTCATCTCCTAAATAGCACAGGTACATCCTCTAATCATAAGAAACATGTGTACCAAGTTTCATAATCATTCAATGACAGCTGACAACTGCAGCAAACTGGTGTATAGATGTACATGTGCACTTCAGCTAAACACAAAAATCTATCATTTGCCATAATTTGGAGAAAAATTAATATTTCATCTCAAAAATAGCACAGGTACATCCTCTAATCATAAGAAACATGTGTACCAAGTTTCATAATCAGATGTACATGTGCACTTCAGCTAAATGCAAAACTCTATCATAGGGATTTTAACATTGGAGCACCCCAGGGGTAGTACCCCCAGGGGCATACCCACCCCCCATATTTTTTTTATTTAAAAAAAAAAAAATCTAATTTCTCTAGATTTTTTTAATTTGCTAAACCAAAAACCTTATCATTTCAGGCCGGGGACACCGACACGACGACATACTCTTTCCCCCTTCACATTATCTCCCCTTTACTTTGTAAGGCGAGATAAAAACTGCCGGTACATGTATTTTTACAATCAGATATCACGGTATCTTCAGAAATTAGTTTTCATAAAATTAAAGTAGTATTTTGGATATTGTACATGTATATAATGTTCAATAGTTTATTTAAAACATCATGGAAATTTAGTGTGGAAGATAGAGCCCTTGGGGCCCCATATCAATAGTGACTGTATCAAGTGTTAGTGAGTAAATCTGCAGTGTATGGGTATTAAGGAAGGTTGATGCTTGGTTTAGGAGATAAAGGGTTCACTGTTCTCCACTGGGGGAGGATAAAAGATGATTGGAAAAGCTGAAGTAGCAGGGCAGGGAAATACCTTGTGATGTGAATGGCTAACAAACATGTATTCTTCAAGTATCTCAACAATTATTTCTGACATACATGTTCTGCTTCGTTGGGATGGAAGGGCGGTAAACCTCATACAAAATTGTCATTTCTGTGTCTTAAATTTGATTCTTTCTCTCAAAATGATTTCCAGTTATCTGAAGAAAAAGCTCCATGAATGGCTTAGACAAACTATACCAAAACTTTCCAGATCAAAACATAACCAAATATTTAGCATCAAGGAGATGTAGGGTGGAGTGACCTCAAGTAAGTCGAGGGAGAGGGATGGGAGAGGGATGAAGAAGGGGGAACAGTCTCGCAAGACATTGATGCTATGCTGGGAAAGGTGTATCTTGTTACTCTACTCTTGCCTTGTCTTCAACAAGACAGGTAATATCAAAGTTTAACCAAATGTTTCACATATTTATAACAGTTTGGTCAATGTCAACAATATGACAAAAGACATAATTTTGAGAGTGTGTCATGTTGGTATTTTGCTGAGTCTGTACAGAGCTCAGAATCTTTGTAAGGTTCAAACTTTGTGTACCGAAAAGAATGTGACCTCCCAGTGTTAACCTGTCCAAAGGTTACATCACATCAATCAGCACTGAAGTACAGTTTGAAAAGGCATGAAATTCACTTCAACCTTCTGACAAGAATTTAATTATGGTATGAACCTATGGTCAGATTTAATCAATCAAGCAGACATGCAGACTTGATACAGCTCATGAAAAAACAAAACAGAGCTTGTCAAACACTGTCAGCTTGTCGAACACTTTACCTAGCCAAGACATAAATACTAAACTGGTGTAAATCACCTCCATAGTATTTTCATTAATTTTACAAGATAAATCAATCAAATACAGCTCGATCAATACAGTACGTCAATTCACAGCCTGGTGTTGACAAGCGTATTACAATCTAATGAAAAAGATACAGCAGGACGACAATCTGCTTTATTGCTGCAGTGTCAAATGAAATAATTGATTGGTTTTTATCAACATGTGGTCACCACATGGTATGAAACACTATCGGCTTGACATTCCCCTTAATATTAGAAAGTCCCTGATTAGGAATTGAATTATTCCGTGAATACTCTTCAGGTAGAACATGGTATTGGCCACAAATAAGGGATCTGAGTGTGTAAATTGTTATTTCATAAAATAGGACGTGAACTTCCCACTTGTACCTCTGTCTTGTTAAATCTAAATAATTTCAGGTGTGCAATTGGAATCAAGATTGCAAATCACTCCTGCACACCCCTTTGGTTAAAACACTGCTCTAGAATTACATATAATCAAGTGTTCCTGAACAGTCATTTTTTTAAGAACATAACCTGGTACTTGAATGTGTATAAAACTGAAGACTGTCACATATTTAAATTGCAAATTTGATTTTCAGCAATAATCAGAAATAATTAATTTACCCCACAACAGTGAATTCCACCCAGCTTCTAGATCTTCTCAAGTTTTTTCATTTTTATTCCAGAATTTCATAAAATTTGATGCAGCAGCGAAAAATCTCAGCAATACCGTACATCCTATGTTACTTCTTAAGGCCAGTTGGTGACAATAGACCAGCTTCTCTGCATTATTTCATATGGATGGCAATGGCATTGTGAATTAACATGCAAACATCCCTTATTTTCGGTAAGTTCTCAGTCCACTGCAAAGTAGGAATTCTCTTGTAATTTTATAATCAAACTGGGGAAGTTGTGTTTAGATACTGTTCAGTGTTCCACTGCAGTGAGTGGGAACAGTCATATTAAATATATTACTGTAAGGTAAAAATCATTCATACTTTTTAGAAACGAAAAGGGAGGCAGATGTGAGATGGGCAGAACCAAGTTAATGTAAATGTTCCACCCTCCGCAACCATGAAAACCCAATCAATTTTACTAGTACCACATTTTTAGTGGTGGGTCTGGCCAGGTCAAATAACAAGTGTTCTGAGAACCCCAACATCTCGCCTTGCGGGGTCTTCCGGTGAGGCTGCAGCAGTATTGAAAACATCAAACTTTCCATGTACAGGGGTACATGTAATTTTTTGCCTAACAAAAAACCTTATCAATAGAAATGTACAAAGTCTAAACTTTCATTGTCACACTTCTTAAATAGCAGATGGACATCCTCGAATCACATTAAACTTGTGTAGCAAGTGTCAAACTCATCCAATGAAAGCTGACAGCTTCAGCAAACTTTCCATGTACAAATGTACATGTACATCATTGGCAAATTACTCAGACGAAACCCTCAAAATGAGCAAAAAGTAATAGTTCATCTCATAAGTAGCACAGGCACATCCTCTAATCATATGAAATGTGTACCAAGTTTCATCATCATCCAAAGAAACCTGACAAATTCAGAAAACTTTTCAGTACATTTTTGTCCAACAAAAAATCTTATAATTGGCCAAAGTCCAAAACCTCATAATTTGGACACAAATTAATATTTCATCTCAAAAATAGCACAGGTACATACTCTAATCATAAGAAAACATGTGTACCAAGTTTCATAATCATCCATTGACAGCTGACAACTGCAGCAAACTTTTTATGTACATGTGTACATGTAGAAGGGCCTACATACATGTACAATTTTGCTAAACAAAAAACTCTCATCATTTGCCATAATTTGGACAAAAATTATTATTTCATCTCAAAAATAGCAACATATCCAATTCCTTATGAAACGTCAGTCATGAGTCATTTGCACGGCCAGCGTCATAACATCATGACGTCAGAATAGAAATTATTTCACAAGAATGCATAAAGAGTATGTCATCTCGCAGACGCCCTCATAACATCCATGATGCCGTGACATCGGCATGATCTCCACAGAGATACCCTTGTTATGCTCTGAATTCTAGGGTTTTGTGTGCTAGCCAATCACCAATCGTACGGCTGAGCCTGGTCCCAGAGCCTGGTAGGGAAGACAGGACCGGATAGCTCTGATTTCGAGACTGCACCAAGCATGCCGAAGGTTATTGCAATGTCCATCGTGTACACGTACACGTATATTCATTGACATTGACATGATTGAGAATGTCACTAAGTATCATTTAAAAAATGTCAAACAAATAATAGCTACCTAGGTTCAGCTTAAAAAGGTATGAATAAATATTATTTAAGCATGAACAATTGACAACTAACCTGGTATTGTCTCCATGCCCATGGACTGAAACCACTTGAACTACAGGTAAGCTTCTAGTTCCCAGTTTGTTCACAACACAACTACAACATCATGATTGTAGAGAACTTCAAAAACAGGATCATACTTAGAATGATACTGCCCATGCAATCTTCTTCCTTCACCGACTTTCCACATTCACAAACAAGAGAACCATTTTTGCATCAAATCCAAAGGTTTGTGCCTTGCACTTGAAGCACGAATGCAGAAATGGTTTCCAGTCAAAGTATGTCTCCATCTCAGTAAAATACCAGATCTTACGTGAAACCAAGAAAGTGTTCAGACTAAACTTATAACATCCGATCAATCAGATTCAGGTTAAGTATTGCACTGACAATCACTAATACATCACAAGTGATCGGGATAGCAATACAGAAGCAGCACCTCTGGTTTGCCCAGTTATATCAAACAGTTCATAGCCTCCAGTATGTAAACCAGTATCAAGCCTAGAATCCTGGCTTTCCTTTACTCTCACGCCCTCCAAACAGCTATAACCAAGCAATAACAATACTATGAAAATGATAACCACCAAGAGGAAATGACAGTGCCCAGATTCATGAAGTCTCTGTCAGTGTACTAGGGCATGTCAATTGATATAACAACTATGTAGCATATTGCAAATCCTCGAAAATCAAACACCAATCATGAATGGACACGATGTAAAATTCACATCTCCTATGAAGGTTATAAACTTGACATGTTACAATGGTGATATTGATAAAACACTCAAGTTTCAGCCGAGCTCGCACTCATAAACTCAACTCGAATCAAACTGATACCAATACCCGCCCCATTACCATCAATGCGACACATGCAAGTCAACAAGTCTTGCCACATGATAGTATAAATACTTTAATATGGACTCAACCTAAGATAGTGTTCGAATGCTTTAGGGTGACAGGGTAGGTGATTAAATAATTGATTCTTAACACCGTTTGCCGGCTAAAACGCCTGTTGTGCTGTCTCCGGTGAAAGTCAATTGACATTGTTCGAGTAAATGAAAGGGAATATTTACCAGATATCGCTTTACGGTCACCCAGCCAGTGGGACAATATTGTTTCCTTTCATTACCTGGCATATAGTCTCTGCTGGAATTACATGGAATATGTTTGATCAATACAAACATGATAATGTTAGGTATGGGGACCAGAAATATAATCACTGTATGTTCACAGGATGTGCTCTCGGGTGAAATACAGTCACTGTTATATATAAATGTGCATAGTTAAATGTTTATTATCTTAGATGGATAATGTGATTTCCAATATATTTCACGCATCATTATCATGTCCATGACATCTGCTGTAACAATCATGGAATCAGAAATAGATTCACTCGATTTCCACCTGGACAGGTACTATATAATGAAGCACTGTGTGTACTATGCAACTGCACAGTACACACAAACACATTATGTTGTTGAGCATGTTAAAAATCTGTGTATCTTAGCTATTTATCATATTACTTCAGACAGATTTCACATGTCAGACACCAACATCATCTGTAGAAGTATATCATGTGATGTGTTGCTTTATTCAGTTGTGTCATGTTTTTGTCCAAGAATTGGCTATATACAATGTATATTCAATATGAAACGTGAAAAGCATGGAGAACCCCTCAGCCTTGATTGTATTTAAATAGTGTCTTGTTTAAGAAATGAGCAATTGGTGGCAATAAGCAGTTTGTGACCAACCAAACAGTTTATGCTCCTAGACAGTCATTCTTGAGATATGGCAGTAACAAGAAAACAGATATACATACATGATGACAATACCCCAAAGTCCATTTTAACAGTAGCCCATGACCACAGGTGTGTCTGGCGTAAGTTGATTGAGCCTTGGCCTTATCATTCTTGAGATATGGTGGTAAAAAGGCAATTGATGGCAAGTCAATCAACTTGACCTGGTGACCTGGAAAAAGTATGGGTCAATCTGAAAGAGTGAGAATAGGCTTATTTTACATGACCACATGTGAGCCAAGTTTGGTGTTCCTAGACGTAGTCAATGGTGGTAACAAGAAAACAGATGAACAGGCGTACACCAAAGTCAATTGTAGCAGTAGCCCATGTTAAATTAGGTCAAGATAAGTCAACTTGAATAGGTTTCTAGTCAATCACTAGTTGCCCATGAAGTATGAATGTAGAGAACCTAGATTTTTAATCATTCAAAACTTATCACCAAAACTAGAACTTTACCTTGATAAAGTAGGTCAAGGTCAGTCATTGTCAATAGGCTTCTGACTCCTCACCAGTTACTTGTTATAGGGATTTGGAAAGCCTGATTATAATCCTTCAAGGGATAATGTGTTAAGAAGCAAGATGGGCAGACAGTCAGATGTACCAATGACTATGCCCTTTGGCCAAATTGGCAGAGGGGTAAAAATTAATAGGCTACTTCTTTCCATAACCCACATTTCTGAACTGTACTTATAAGGCACAAACATTACAATTTTCAACGATTTACTGATTTTTAAAGACCTCAAAATAGGGTTCCTCTTTGACCCGCGAGTAAGGTATACCCAAAGTTTGGTACCAATGTTTACCTTGGAACTGGAGATATTGCACGGACAACAAATGTTAATGGTCGGATAATCGGACAGAACTGACTATCGAATTATACATCATTGTCTTCGACGGGCAAATAAAAAGTAAGAATGATATTTTTGTTCTATTATTGAATTAGAATCCAACATACACTTGTCACTCAGTATAACACTGAAGTTGAGACACAAAATATTGACTGCATTATAGGTGAGTCGCAACTAGTACAGTTTAATTGGAAAGTGTATCCATCACATGCATTTATTTGTCCTGCATTACAGATACAGAAGTGGAAAATTTAACATTCACAATTACCGGTAGAACTTTATCATAGAGACTTGCCTGAATCAGTGGGGGGAAAACATACAAACAAATGAACAGAAAAATCAACATACAGGACCAAAAATGTTACCCTCACCATGCCAAAAGAAAACTCGCAATAACACAAATGAAGTGGAAATAATTTTCATATGTTATAGGCCTCGGGCAAACAAACCACATCTGACATGTAACCTCCCAACTAAATGCAAGTCAGGCCATAATCTGTCAATCTAATGGGAAATATAGAAGAAACACATAAATGTATCTGATCAAAATCAAACTGAAATTGCTCAACTTACATGTGATAAGATGGATCTTCAAACTTGATCTGCTACATGAATTTTCACTCCGGTAAGTCCAGGTAAAGCACCTTACTCCAGCACTGGTAATATCTGCTCTCATGAGATCAGGGACCATCCATAGTAACGGTCTCTGTGTGTGACTGTATACCTGTACAACTGAAGGATGTGGCGACTTATTAACCAGATGTTTGTGTGCTACAGGGATGAATTATTAATGGGTTAACTGCTACTTGAAAACCTCTCACAGAATGTTTGAGGGAAACTTTCCAAGGTGGAGAATATAGGGGCAGGTGAATAATTAATAGCCGGCTCGTTAGGCCTAGCTGGCCTGTGTTTATTGTGAAATAGCATAGCATTATGTTGTAAAAACATAGACATGATATTGTGTTATGAATTAAGATCTGAGCAAAATGTGCAGAAAGATGTTTACATGGACAGTATTTGCCAGGGAGTTTCATTTCAGAGAGAGAGGGGAGTAAAGAATTACCTCATTAATAATAGTTGTGTACAGTTAATCCATTGACCAGTTTTATGGGGTGCTGCCATGCTGGTTAAAGAGAATTACTGGTCTCTTCTTTATAACAGATATAGGTGTATACATGGACATCACAGTTTAATCTGAGGCATTTAAGTCAAATTTTATAATTCTGACCAGGAGTTTCTTTCTGAATAAAAACATAGAATATCTGTGTCCTCATGATCTGGCCCATTTTTCCATGAGCCAACAGAAAAAATATATTAAAATTTGAAATGTTCCTTCAAAATGCACTGAATGCGCTGAAGTTAATATAAATTTCAATTTAATTGAAATGCTGGAAAAGATACCATATAACACAACCTACAGGACTAAAATGGTATTCATCCTAAAAGTTTCCTGTACTGGAAATAATAATATTCCTAAATTAACCTAACAAGAACAACAAGATTCAAAATTGGCTCCTCTATATGCTCACACAATAAACAAATTTATATTTCCCCAAAATACAGCACTGCTTGTTTGGGAATCCAGAGGCCCTTATAACCTTTTGACCTCAAAATCAAAAGGTGTGTCTTCCCGCTTGATAATCAAGGTATTATAACAACAATTTAGAACTGGAAACGTCACATCACAAAATAAATATGTTTGTCATGACTTGGTGGTATACATAAATTTTGTCACATTCCACAGCCCTGAATTAGACTTAGATGTAAAATACACTAAATCAGAGTGTCAGCTATTTCCTGATCTTCAGGCAGAGCTATACCTTTGATCTTGACCTCAATTTGGGACACATTGCCTCCCCCTAATGTTTCCAAAAGAAAAATTTTGATTTATCAATTTTTCTGATTTTGAGATCAAAGCAAACTTGACCTTTTGACCTTGACCTCAACTTTGAACAAGAGCCCAAGGGGCTTCAATATATGCCCGTATATCTGGAATTACATTGGTTCAAATTTCAAGGTTGTTTAATAGCCTTGATTCCAATTGATCTAGCAATTATGAGAATGTAACATATATCACATCTTATATTGAATGATAAACTAAAATGAGCTTAACTCTTGGTAACTAGTTGACCTTGAAGCAAAAGTTGAGAGCTCACATATCCCACACCAGAAGTGGATGAACTAGAAGTATGCAAGGATCACTTAGACTATGTAGACGGCAATGGCACCACCAGCCTGCCTATAACGCTTCATGTGACGTATGATGTGAAATCTGCGCAATACAGAATCCAATTTTTCCACTGTGCGCCGATCGGCTTGCAGTCGTTATTAGTCGTTATTAGTCGGCAATTGTCGGCAGCTGAATTATCTAAATTTAGACTGAGGAATCATGGGAATTATCTGGAGCACGCAGTCTGGCCGTACGCTACGGTGACCCAGAAAACCGGTTGTGCTCACATCGGAGTCAACATTTTTTCGTTAGATCCAAACTTCTGCCCAACGAAGGTCTACCTGTACTTTCGACTCCTGTTGTCTTTTTAACACATTAGTTCGATATCTTAAATGGGCAATAAATCGTTTATTGAATTACAATCGAGTATGGACGTAGTTCATTTATTCTGGGGACCCAGGTCTACGGTACCTTATAAACTCTGGGAGATAACGCGGGAAGTTCATATATTTGCTTTACCACTAACCTGATGGCCCCCTAACGGGTGGACAGGATATTACCATATATGTCTTTGTTTTTTATTGTGCATCTAAAATCCCCAAATCCATAATCTATCATGTCCGTGCGAACTACAGACATTTGGTGATATGAATGGCTTTATGTTTACACAATATATCAACAACAAGTTTGAATCAGGTCGAATTCAAAGGAATGTTTTGACCCACTCGTCATAAGCCTCAATTTTCCGCGGTAAGCGTGGGAGGTCATTATAGGACGTAACCAACACTGGCGACCAATGAACATTCGATTTTCTTACAACCGAAGTTCAAAATACTACAGAAATATCGCGTGATACGCAGGCGTGCCTTATAAGGACTATCAGGAATTTTACTAGCGAGTCACAAAGGTAATTGATTGGCTACCAGATTTAGAAGCACAAGCCCCATTATACGGCTTGACCCAGAGAGAAAACGAAAGGGGAAAGCTATTGCGCTCGTGACGATGAGTTCATTCACTTCGGCTTCCTCAATTCTGTTCTCTTGTTCAATCAAATAAATGTATCAACTTAGGTTACATTTCGCTGAATAAATATTATTGATGACGGGAGGTTTGCATCAAGAGTGTGAGAAGAACGAATATCCTTAGAATGCCGCATCTGACAATTCAGCTGGGTGCTTATTTGCATATGAATAGACTTCAGAGATAAATTAGAGGGATATATTAATTAATTACTATTGCTACCAGTGCTGGTAAGTAACAGTAAACAATATTTTGTTCCTTGGAAGTACAAATAAATCGCCATGACAAGTTAACATAGGCGAGCCGTGAATTTGATGATTTTCATTGATATGCAGGTGCAAGGTCACGGCCTCTCACAAAACTCCCATGATTCATTGCGCCATCTTCGTCGCTTCGACTCCGGACGCTGGAGTTGCATTCGCGGCTGTTGAGTCGTGGCCTGATATTCCAAAATTGTCTCCCCTGGAAGTTGGCCAGTTCCCGCTAGGGGGCAATGTTTTCAACTGGAAGCGCTAAAACGGGTAACATGCCGTCGATGACACTGAATACATCCTTGCATACTTCTAGTTTTCATCCACTTCTGCCCACACTGAAATCGACAATAGTCAAACACAAGAAAATAGTAGTTTTCCTGCAAATGGATTCCTTTCAGATGAGAGAATTTTTCATGAAGGAAGAAGAAAGTGATGAAGTAAACCTTTGTTCTTGAGTTAATAAACAGGTGTGAAGTTCATAAAGGACTCCTCTCCCCGTTAAATTAGTAAATGTATGGTTTTTATTTCACAACAGTTTAACTAAATGAAGCGTTTCAAACATGGGAGACAACTCCACAGGACAATGCCATATAAATGCAGGGGAAAGAACTTCGAATATTCCAACAATATTCCAACACATTTAGTCAGCTAAGCTTGATTCAGTTTTGGGGGACTGCGACCTAGACCTTTGACAAATTGATCTCATATGTATGGCTCCACTTTGCCATGCGAGTAAGGTATACTCAAAGTTTGTACTAATCCATACCTTGAAACTAGAGCTATCGCATGGACAACAAATGTTAATGGATGAATGGACAGAACGCAACATCGCATTACACGACCTCGTCTTCGACAGGCATATGAAAATGTGACTTTTAATGATTTCTTGATTTTGGGGTCACAGTGACCTTGACCTTTGACCTTGACCTCAATTTTGGTACACAACACATCGTCTTCCTTCAATCTATCAATGCACACAAAAACTCATGATTTTTAATGATTTCCTGATTTTGGGGTTACAGTGACCTTGACCTTTGACATTGGCCTAAATATTGGCACATGACAAACCGTCTCCCCTCAATTTCTCAATGGACACAAAAAATCATGATTTTTAACAATTTCACGATTTTGGGGTCTCAGTGACCTTGACCTTTGACCTTGACCTACATTTTGGTATGTGACACATTGTGTCCCCCTAATGTATCTACTGACACAAAAAATGTTATTTTTAATAATTTCCTAATTTTGGGGTCAGAAACCTTTGACCTTGACCTAATTTTTGGTATGCATCACTTCATTTCCGCCTATTGAATCCACTCACAAAAAATTAGAAATTTTTAACGATTTCCTGATTTTTCTATCACACTGACCTTTGACCTCTGACCTTGACCTACATTTAATATGCAACACATCGTTCCCCCCCCCCCCCAGGGCATCCACTCACCAAAAATTAGAACTGTAGATAGAAAACTGTCAACGATCAATGATTTCCTGATTTTTGGCAACAGTGACCTTTGACCTCTGACCTCGACCTCAATTTTGGTACGCGACACATCGTCTTCACCTGGCGTATCCACTCACAAAAAATTGCAACTGTGGATAGAAAACGTTCACAGATATAGACCGGACACGAACACTTCAGTGATTTCCTGTTTTTGAGGCCAGTGACCTTTGACCTGCGACCTCGACCTTCATTTTGGTATGCGACACATCGTCTCCCCGTAGGGTATCCACTCACCAAAAATTGGAGCTGTGGATAGGAAACTGTCCCAGATACAGACCGGACACGAGAACCGGACAGACGGACAGACGGACGGAAACCGCCATCACATAATACGTCCGCCTTTTGGGCGGGCGTATAAAAATGAGTCATCTTCTACCCCTAATGTATCAAGTTACAAGAAGAACTGCAATTTTCATTGATTTTCTAATTTTCTGAGCCAGTGATCTTGATCTTCAACATCGACCTCAATTTTGGTATGCAACACATCGACCTCTAGTGTATTCACTCTCAAAAATTTGCAACTACATATAGACAACTGGCGCAGATATAGACTGGACATGAAGAGACAGACAGACATGGAAATCACTATCACATAGTCAAGATAGATGTAATACGTCCACATTTTTGGTGGACATATAACAAGGTAGAGAAAGATGGGCTGCACTAAGATAGTCACAGTACGGTAATCTCAAAATAACGAAAATACTGTTATATGATCACTTTCTAAATGACAAAAATATCTTCCTATGTATTCAGCTATGGGAGCTGTGTCATTACAACCATCAGAGAGGTACTGTATGTTCGCTTTCAAAACTACCGGTCCGCTACCTCCTATTTTTGTGGGAGGCCCATTGGCGGAGTGGTTTAGATCGCTGACATATAATGCTGGTGATTAGGTGCCTTACTCTGGGGGTCGCTGGTTAGAATCCAGCTCGGGACTCGACCAATTTTCTGCACTAGAATCTGTGCTATATAAGATAGCATAATCCCAAAACAACGAAAATACTGTTAAGGCAGAAAAAGTAAATTAGCAGAACATCAAGGATATTTAGACAGCCTAATCAACTTGATTAAGGCGTCATTCAGGGACTTTTTGCAATGTCCATGGTACATCTATTATTCAGACAAAGAGTCTTGTGTAAATTAGCAATTAATTAATCAGTACCCCACAACAGTGGTCAATACTTATTGTTGTGTTCCTGAATCAGAGCTAAGCTCAAAATTACATGTTCCTGGGCCATATTCCCAGGGGGCTCATAATTCTCATTCAACAACATGAATGGACTGCAGACTGGCATGATTGGTTATTTGTTCATACACAGCTGTTGGAAAAATTACACATAAGATACATGTAACATCTTTAATAAGTGAATCCTCCTATCAAATTCAATCACCCCTAACTTTGGGGACAAAATTCAACTGGCTGTTGTAACAAATTGAATCATTCTCTAGAATCATTGAAATAACAAAGAAATAATGTGTTTTTTATGATTTTTTATCATTTAGAAAGTGATCGTATAACAGTAGTTTCGTTATTTTGGGATAACACTATCTTAGAATAGCACAAATTCTAGTGCTGAAAAGTTGGTCGAGTCCCGTGCGGGATTCGAACCAGCGACCCCAGAGTCAGGCACCTAATCGCCAGCACTGTATGTCGGCGATCTAAACCACTCGGCCAACGGGCCTCCCACTTAAATAGGTGGATTATTTTGAACCATTTTGTCAACTTCCTGTTCTAATAAATCTGATCACCCTCATAGTTCATGTAGGGAAATTTCACTTCCTGTCACTGAATTATTAGAGGGTTTATCATGGCCATATCCAATGAGGCAAAAATGTAATTACTCTTGTACTGTAATGTAATTACTCTTGTACTGTAATGTAATTACTCTTGTACTGTAATGTAATTACTCTTGTACTGTAATGTAATTACTCTTGTACTGTAATGTAATTACTCTTGTACTGTTCACCAATGGTTAACAAATTTTGGTTTGAAAACGCAGTTACTAACTACAGCGGAGCATCACCAGCTAACAAACAAAGAAGTTGTTATCCACAATAATTTGTTTCCTTACTAGTTTCCAACTTCTAAAATGCCTCTCAAAGAAAATATTGTTTTGGGGGTTTTTTTTCTTCTTCAAAAATGCCTATTCTGTTAATAAGACTGTCGTTGTTGTAATTGCATAAAAAATTGTGAAAGTTTGTGATTCAGACAAAGAATATCATGTTTCCGGTCAGCACACATATTGTTCTGAATCACGCACATCAATAATTTCTTGCTCTCTTTTCAGCAAAGTTATCTGACAAACTTGAATTTAGAAAGACGGAAAACTTCCTGTTATAAATATGGAAAGCACTCTCATGACAGATTGTATATCTCCTATTTTCAGATATACCATCTGATTACATTGGGGTTGGAAACGTGGCGTGCACCTTTTGTGTGTATGGTAGTTGAACAGTCAACATCAGCGGAGTGGGTTCAGGATTTCACAGCTAAATGAGATAATTCTACCATGTGCTCTTGTCAAATTGTTGAACATCTTACATGTTCATTAATTTTATAAGATATACTTGATGCATTTCCCATCTCTTGTATGTAAATTCTAAAACTGATGGATTGAAACAGGGAGCATTTCCGGGTTCAATCATTCAATCAGCTTTAGAATTTTAGCACTCCTGCTGTTTTTAAAAAATGAACGACTGCTCCTCTGTGTTCATCATGCTCTACATTAATGTCAGCTTTATTATTCATTTGAACAAGGTGATCAGGAGTTTTCTTCATCTTGTTGTCCAAGGTAAACATTTACAGATGAAACATGATCAGGCCTTGCATTCTAGAAATCGCACCAGGCGGAGTTGATCATGTTGGCTATTCACAAGTCTGATTTGCTCACAGCAGGGCTGATTTCAATTGAACTACATTATCAGCACTTACAATTTAGCAGGTTATGTCCCGCAAAAAGCACTCACATGGCCTGTTATGGGGCATGACCGATCTGCCCCATTGAAATGCAAGGCCTGCATTATAAACATGTAACAGTATAATTCTTTCTATAGAATTTGTTGTTTTTTTACTTTACTCAATCATTATTACAGCTGGATTTCAATTTAGCTCACTAGACAAACATGTATATGTACATGTATACTTGCAACTGCAATGCAATTTATTTCAGGCCATAAATTTGTATGAGAAAATCTATTATTTTTACAAAAAGGGGGGTGGGGGAGGGGGGTTACCAACCCCTTCGCCCCGCCTTGGCTATGCCATTGTCAATTGTAAAAATAATAGATTTTCTCATACAAATACCTTTTTTAGATGAACACGAACCTGTGCTACTTTTTCTCATACATTGAATTCCCAAATATGCCCCTTTGATGTGCCCTGAACTTCCCAAAAGTTTTACTTTTAAGTCATGTCATGCATGTAGAACTGATCAATTCTAAGAAGATAAAATTGATGACTCAATCATTTCAAGCAATAAGTCGAACGCTTTTGAGTAATTTTGAGCAATAGAACAATTTCCTGCATGAACACTCTATGAACATCAGATGAGGTTTTCATGTCACTATTCACTTTACCTCTTCCATCATCTTGGGCTCAGATCTACTTCCAAGATTGCCACACCACTGATTCCCAGTCTTCAGTACCCCCTTATGGAGATCATCGGTAGGCTGCATATTTCGGTAAATATTGCTCCCCTGGATGGATCTCATGTAAACTGTAATGCAGAATAAGGTTCAAATTTGTGTATTGAAAATATGTTGAACTGGAGATGCATGTGTCCATGCCCTGCTCTGAGCTGGACTGTATTTTATGACCATCATAATGTTGACATAATTTGACCCAAAATAATTTAACATCCTGTATGGTCAAAATAATATTCTGTGAACTATCAAGCTCAGGCATACATCAAAATTACTTTTCATGTACTGTGACCTTGACTCCAAAATCAATAGGCTTCATCATGTCAACATGGACAACAAATCTGTGAACTTTCAAGAAGATTGGATCATCATGAAGACCAGGGTCTACCTTACACTGGGCATGGCCAACCTGCCTATGGCGCTTAGTCTGTACAGTACCAAAACATTCATGAGACAAGTTGACTTCCATTTAAACTGTTGAACATGAGGCCCAAGTGAATCTTGCTGCCCCCCAAAAAACCATGATACAATGCATAACATACAGGTTGGGGAAAATACCTTGACTTCGGTATTATACCTTGATCGGGGTATTATACCTCGATCAAGGTTTTGGCCGATTGGGATATAGGGCTAGCCTGGCTAGGCTAGCTTCAGTTTTAATATATTTATGGAAAATGGGGACATCTACACATACCCCGGACTGCATGGATCTTTCAGCAGCATCTCTGGCTTCGTTTTATACGACTAATCATTCAAATTAGCCACTTCAATATTTCAAGGGGCTTCAATATACGCCCGTATATCTGGAATTACATTGGTCCAAATTTGTTGTTTAATAGCCTTGATTCCAATTGATCTAGCAATCCAGAGAAACAGGGTTAGATCCAGGAATTTGAAGTAGTGTCCTTATTTTTAAAAAAAGCCGAGCGCAGTGAGGGGTTAGCCAACCGGCCGGGGTCCAGGGGACACCTAGGTCCCTGGAGGGAGGGAGGGAATTTGGCTTAATGTCACACTCAAGTTTGTTTCACTCATATGACAGTCAGTTTGGTTGGTGGAGGAAGCCGCCTAGGTCCCTGGAAGCTCTAGGGTCCTATATGCACTCAGAAGCATTTGAGCCCATTTCTGGCTACTTAAATGTCTTGTCAGATACCTCCAGATCATGAACAATTTACTCTTTTTTTTTCAAATTTTCACCAGATTTGGCCTGACCTGGCTTGTGTTTAAATATCACAAGAGACTTGCTGCATAAATTTCCAAAACATTGACTTCCATCTCTCTCAGACTTGCTTCATCGGTACTATACCATGATGTATACTTTGATTAAACTACTAACAACTAACCTTTGGGCTGAAGCTCAGGGGCCCTCATAACCCATCCCTGGTTACAAATGTCTTCTCATTCAGACAAGTATATCAATCGACCGAAGAGGACGTCCACTTTGTGACAGTCGGAGACATCAATTTTCACTTTTTTCAAATGTCCACCCGAGGCACTGCATCCCCTTTATCGGCCGCTGGCCTTTCTGCTTCCCCCCGACCGACCTTTTTGCCCAACCATGGCAGTCATTGAAGACACCACGTGGGAACGCACAAGCCGCGTAACTCTCCAGACAGACGTGCATATTCCCTTCTTCAGTTATGGTATCGACCTCTGCCTGGAGAACGAAAACTCTCCAGACAGGCGTACATATTCCCGACTTCATTCATGGTATCGACCTTTGCCTGGAGAACGAAAACTACCACGATGTAGATGTATAGTTGTCTCCCCTCTCGTAAGGTGTGTCTGGTGCGACTTGACACATACTCGTCCAGTTTACGGCTTTCAAACTTCGTAAAAAAAATGATTTGATTTTTGAAAAAATCATTTGATATTTTGTAAAAACATTCATTTTTGATTCATTTGATTTTGTACCGGTGTCCGTTTTACGGATGCTGTGAGACCCTAGATCTAACCCTGAGAAAGGTCTACAATTTTGTGCTTCTGAGAATGTAACATACATATATCGCATGTTATATTGAATGATTATGATAAACTAAAATGAGCTTAACTCTTGGTAACTAGTTGACCTTGAAGAAAGAGCTGAGAGGTCACATATCCCACACTGAAATCGACAATAGTCAAACACAAGAAAATAGTAGTTTTCCTGCAAATGGATTCCTTTCAGACGAGAGAATTTTCATGAAGGAAGAAGAAATTGATGAAGTAAACCTTTGTTCTTGAGTTAATAAACAGGTGTGAAGTTCATAAATGACCCCTCTCCCCGTTAAATTAGTAAATGTATGGTTTTTATTTCACAACAGTTCAACTAAATGAAGCGTTTCAAACATGGGAGACAACTCCACAGGACAATACCATATACATGCAGGGGAAAGAACTTTGAATATTCCAACCTAACACATTTAGTCAGCTAAACTCGATTCAGTTTTGGGGGACTGCGACCTTGACCTTTGACAAATTGATCTCAAATGTATGGCTCCACTTTGCCATGCGAGTAAGGTATACTCAAAGTTTGTTATGTGCCAATCCATACCTTGAAACTAGAGATATCGCATGGACAACAAATGTTAATGGATGAATGGACAGAACGCAACATCGCATTACACGACCTCGTCTTCGACAGGCATATGAAAATGTGACTTTTAATGATTTCTTGATTTTGGGGTCACAGTGACCTTGACCATCGATCTTGACCTAAAATTTGGTACACGACACATCGTCTTTGCTCAATCTATCAATGGACACAAAAAATCATGATTTTTAATGATTTCCTGATTTTGGGGTCGCAGTGAACTTGACCTTCAACCTTGACCTACATTTTGGTATGTGACACATCGTGTCCCCCAAAAAATTATTTTTAATAATTTCCTAATTTTAGGGTCAGTGACCTTTGACCGTGACCTAATTTTTGTTATGCGTCACTTCATATCTGCCTATTGAATCCACTCACAACAAATTTGTAATTTTTAATAATTTCCTGATTTTTAGGTCACACTGACCTTTGACCTCGACCTACATTTGGTATGCAACACATCGTTCCGCCCTAGGGCATCCACTCACCAAAAATTAGAACTGTAGATAGAAAACTGTCAATGATTTCCTGATTTTAGGCAACAGTGACCTTTGACCTCTGACCTCGACCTCAATTTTGGTACGCGACACACCGTCTCCACCTGGCGTATCCACGGACAAAAATTTGCAACTGTGGATAGAAAACGTTCACAGATATAGACCGGACACGAACACTTCAGTGATTTCCTGTTTTTTAGGCCAGTGATCTATGACCTCTGACCTCGACCTTCATTTTGGTACGCGACACATCGTCTCCTCATAGGGTATCCACGCATCAAAAATTAGAACTGTGGATAGAAAACTGTTCCAGATATAGACCGGGCACGGGGGACGGACAGACAGACAGACGGACGGAAACCGCCATCACATAATACGTCCGCCTTTTGGGCGGGCGTATAAAAATGAAACAAGGCTTCAAATGACATATTCAGTGAAATTTATTCTGTAAATGGAAATGGCATGTGATGGCATACTTCCATGTCAAGGTCATGCACAAATTACAGGATTTGAGAGGCAATGCCTAGTTAATAAATCAAGTTTTATTGACAAACACAATCTTATCTGCTAGTAGTCTGTGCACTTGAAAAACGGAATTCTACTGTGGGTATCCGGACCATGCCATGACTGTGTGCATGCTAAGATATGGTGCATTGCATCGGACAATTTAATCTAATTTATTCTAATTTAATTCTTATCTACATTCATGCAACTTGGATATGACTTTGAGATAGAAGAATGCCATTTTCATTTACAGAATAAATTTCACTGAATATGTCATTTGAAGCCATGTTTCATTTTTTAAATATTAAAGTGGCTAATCTGAATAACTGGTCGAATAAAACGATGCTGTGAAAATCATGGAGCAATCGAGCCACAGATAGTGTTGAAAGATCGATGCAAGAAGGGTTTGTGTGGATGTCCACATTTTCCATAAATATATAAAAAATGAAGTTGGCATAGCCCTAAACCCCAATCGAGGTATATGGCTAGCCTATATACATCAATCGATGTACCCTGATCAAGGTATTTTCCCTAACCTGGAAAAGACTGCGGCCAATGAGATGCCTGGAAGTTTTTGGAGCAGCAATTAGTCCAATAAAATGGATCGTTCAGGCTCTTGTTTAATATGCTGGAGTTATCGGGAGCCAGAACGTCCTATAGAAAATGTCATTTTGCCCACGGGAGCCACGCTGACCACCACACCGACCCCTAAAAATCCACTGTTTTTGTCGAAATACAGCAATGACATGTCTACTCACCATGCAAAAACTTATCTTCGGTATGTTTTCATCCAAGTCGCACCACTAGTAATTGTGGATGGGTCCGCCATAAATTATATCAAACCATCAAAGTTAGTGTGTGCTGATTTCAGCAGCCAGTTTCTCTGCCGGAGCATGGCTTCCCTGATAGTAAAAGGAAGAACAAAAGAATCGAAACGACGTCACAAATACCACGTGACACAGCCCGTGGTCAAGTTTCACATGCGAAATGAACTACCACTGACTCTGATGGGGAACAAAAAGGGGTTAATACGGCGTTGAAATCTGGTGCCAATGAAGACGAGGTAACGTACTGCTTTCCGTTACACAACTACAGTGAAACCTGGATACACCGACCTTGCACGGGACCGAAGAAATATGTCGGTTTTGACAGTGTGTCGGTTTTCTCAGGGTTGATGATTTTGGCGTCTGGCTGAGAGACGACAACAACAACAACAACGCTAAAGGAAGGAAGTAGGCTAATACGAGGACTGTGCTACAATACCTTTTTTTCGACACACAAAATAAATAAATTACATGCAATACTATAAATGATGTTGATCGTTTATATTTACAATGCACATTTATGATGAAAATATATACAAGATGTTATGAAGGAAAGTGTATAAGATGACGCAACTTCGGTACAATGTAGGTCACGTAAGGTGTCGGGTCTATAGCACTCAAGTCAGCACAATGCGAAATATATAAATACGCCAATATAATAATATAATGAACTTAAATATTTGAATACATGTAATAATTGTCAGTTGTAGCACTTTAATGTTTAGTGAAAAACCTATCGAGCGTGGATTGCTCTTTCCTGCTCTGCTCCTCTGTTATGCTCGTCATGGCCTGGATTTGCGGATTGGATTTACACGACTTGTACTCCCCCCTTTTCTTCCGAGTGTCTTGTCCGGCATTGCACGGAAAAACCATCTTCATTTTATCCAGCCAATTTCTACGTTCCCACTTCGAACCTGCCTTGATTTATCGGACTCCTTCAGTGTTCAAAATCCGAGGTGTAAATTTCACCTTCTAACGGCAGAAGAACCAATCAGAACGTACACATCGATTGCGAGTGAAGGTCAGTGAAGTCACGTAGAGTGACATCATCCTCTATTAGCGGCGTCTTTCCTCCTAATAAGGTGCCCACAATTCAGGTCAACCAATCAATAACGCTCTTGTGCGACCCTTTTCGAATTTCAAATGCTTTCGAGGTCTCGTGTCTATTTATAAGTTATTTGAACATTGAAGGGGTCCAGATAAATCAAGGCAGGTTCGAAGTGGGAACGTAGAAATTGGCTGGATAAAATGAAGATGGGAAAAACAAACCAGTCTCGTCACAGTTAAATATGTCTGACGGGGAATAACCGGCCACGAGGGAGTCTGGGTTTTCACCAGTGTTATTGCAGGTGTGGCCCCCTAGCACCAGTATTTATTATACTATAGTGAGTTAACGGAAGAAAGACAAAGACAATCGTGTAATTGACTGCTACATGTTTGGGCGTGCTGAATAGCGGATTATAGCCGAGTCGACGGCCGACCGACCTCCTGGTGCGTGAGTTGTCAGTCGGTTAGCATGCAGCGTCGGTGTTTTCAGGGCCAATTAACATTGTTTAGATAGGTTTGCATTTAAAAACACGGTCGGTTCCGATGGGGACAGGTTCCGGTGTATTCAGGGTCTTGGTATAGGCAATTAACATTGGAGAAAAAGTGGACCGGAGAGTTTGGTCGGTGTTGACAAGGTTCCGGTGTTTCCAGTGGTCGGAGTTCTCAGGTTTCACTGTACATGTACACGCCCCCTATAGTCAGTCTCTGCGGGCAGAGCTACAGGCAATGAGCAGTGTCTGACATACTTAACAGCAAAGCTGAGTTTATTTTGGGAAACAACACTCTGCGGGGAGATCGCATTGTGATCACTCGGGAATTGATTATTTCGAACTTATTAAACCTCCAGAAGTACACAACTCGAATTTTAATCGCATAATTTATATTTTTGGAGCATTCTAACCCAAGCCAAAAGATTTTTTGTTTACTAGAATGGTTTAACGGAGATTTATTATCGACGAAAATAGCAACAACAACAACATGGTCGGTTGAGACATCAAATCGGAAAATCCGGGATTTTTTTTTAGCTTCTGAAAAATCCGGAAATCCAGATATATATCCGAAATACTCCAATCTCTGTAATTTATATTTGAAAAGGCAAATTTGGAGAATTTTGATTAATATTTCGTTTATTGAAAATTCAAATATCGGGTTTGTATAGGCCTATTGAAATACTGACTCCCTTTAGAAGGGATATTACGGAGCGATATCCGTTAGAATGAAGTAGATTTACTCCAACAATATATTACCGTTGTAGGCCCTCATTTCAAAGGCATATTTCAACGTATCCCCACTCACCCTAAATATTACACGTTTGAATTTTCTCGCGGGATTTCCAAATGACCAACGCGGCATTAGCCCCTTTTTGTCCCCCGTTAGTGTCAGTGCTTGTCAATTTCGCCTACCGTGGGCTGTGTCACGTGGTATTTGTGACGTTTCGATTCTTTTGTTCTTCCTTTTACTATCAGGGAAGCCATGCTCCGGCAGAGAAACTGGCTGCTGAAATCAGCACAGACTAACTTTGACGGTTTGATATAATTTATGGCGGACCCATCCACAATTACTAGTGGTGCGACTTGGATGAAAACATACCGAAGATAAGTTTTTGCATGGTGAGTAGACATGTCATTGCTGTATTTCGACAAAAACAGTGGATTTTTAGGGGTCGGTGTGGTGGTCAGCGTGGCTCCCATGGACAAAATGACATTTTCTATAGGACGTTCTGGCTCCCGATAACTCCAGCATATTAAACAAGAGCCTGAACGATTCATTTTATTGGACTAGAGCAGCAATGATCACTTGTGCCAAATCCTTGATCCTTGATCCATGTGTCGATGGCACTCGAAACTCCGAGTAAACTAAATTAAAAACACTGTTGTACTAATCTCACTAGTAAGTCCACTATGTACTAAATATGAATAGACTTATAACGCCGTTGCTTCTCTTTTATAGATTTGAGACGAGTGTGACCTCACCCTGGTCATGGATGTATTAGCCGATATGATCAATGGTCCAGTTTTCGCCGCTTCCACAAGTGCCTAGTGGCCAAACAGAAGTGACAGCGTGTCCAGGTGACAAACCATGCAATGATGTCAGCTGTGTTTCGCATTACTACGGACATCTTGCTATATGTTGCAAATCAACACCGAATTACAATGTTTGGGGGTTTTTCTTTCTCTTTTTCTGCTCACTCTTTCAAACCATGGCGCCTGTCAGAACTGCAACGCCCCCAATACTACAAGGGAGCTAATCCTGCATGTGCATGTGTCCTGCATATTCTTGTGAGGTCCCATCCCAATCTCCTGGCTTCGATTGCATATACCTTTCGTCTAAACGGCTGCAGATTTGGAGCTGTTTGTAAAAAGCGGAAAACGGATCGAGGCTTGGTGAATGGTCCCATCTTTTATTTGCTTGCTCGGGAAATATTTTTCTGAGTGCGAAGAGCACAGGGCAAGTAGGGTACAATGAATATACCTGCAATATCGGTGCAAGGAGTAGCCTATGGATTTTTTTTTTTTTTTTTTAACATGAACATTTCTTACGGTAAGCCTACATTACAAGCGTCTTGGTCCGGCATTCATTATTCAAGTTCCGTCGTCTGCGCGTCCATAATCCAAAAACCTATTTTATATAACAGCATTAGCACCAAATTTGTTCTATTCCTTAAAAGAGTCCATGACATTATCCCCCAACGACATAGCCAAGTTGACATGGCAGGAACGAACGTAGATGGAGAAAACCATTCATGAATTGATGTGATATCTGACGGTCGTAATTCATGAATTACGACCGTCAGATATCACATCAATTCATGGGTGGTTTTCTCCATCTAGAACGAACGAAGCCATGTCAACTCGGCTACCAACGACAGTTTCCCCAGCGACATTTTCCCCACCGACATTATCCCTAGCTTATTTAGCTCCAATGGCAAATGGTTCAAAGCCATGGAAAATTTGAAAGGCAGGGGCTTGAAGGCATTCTATAAACTGTGCCAACTTATGGGCGATGATCCGAGACCTGGTCTTAGTACAAAGATCTTTGACTTCGTCGTAAAACCAATTCTGTTATATAACTCAGAAATTTGGGGGATAGATGACGTACCGGAATCATCTATTGAGAAAGTTCATACCAAGTTTTGTAAGTTTACGCTTGGTGTCAATAGAAAGGCTTGTA
Source organism: Hanleya hanleyi (assembly GCA_036873755.1). Lineage (NCBI taxonomy): Eukaryota > Metazoa > Mollusca > Polyplacophora > Lepidopleurida > Hanleyidae > Hanleya > Hanleya hanleyi. Next base: position 84,501 of record JAVTVY010023018.1, read on the forward strand.
ACTCTGCTGTAAACAGGCAGAATTAGGCAGACTTCCTTTGGCAGTATTGGCCAAGGTTAATGCCGTCAAATACTGGTGTCGCCTAGTAAAGCTGCCAAGCTCCAGGCTTGTGAAACAAGCTTATCTGCATAACCTTAAGTCTGCGAAGAGTGAATCTCTTAATTATTGCAGCAAAATGAGAAAAATATTATCAGTACATGGTTTTTACAACATGTGGTGCCAACAATCTTTCTTAGATATGGGTAATTTTCACAGAACATTTGCTGGGCGAATAGTTGATGAGTTTACACATCAGGACTGGCATAATACGACGTTTAGTCCATCTAATCATAAATTGGATACTTATGCTACACTCAAGTGGGAGTATCGTCTTGAAAAGTACCTGACATATAATTTGCCTAAGCCAGAACGTGTGCTTATTACAAAACTTCGAATAAGCAATCACACATTAGAAATCGAATCTGGCAGATACCAAAAACCAATTATTCCAAGAGAATTGCGTACTTGCCAGTACTGGGTGGGCTCTGTTGGAGATGAAATTCATTTTGTAATGTGCTGCTCCAACAATGCAGATCTCAGACATTCCCTATTCCTGGATTTATCCATCGATGTTCCGAACTCTATGTATCATATCCAAAAGGTATTCACTAAACTTCACAGGCCCCAGTGTCTGGACAGTAGAATTTAAATTCAGTATAATTTAAATAATTTAATTTTTTTTAAGTCATCCTATAATACAGAGAGGAAAAGGTATTGCACGCGCCATATTGGATTTGCCCGCCAAATACGAAAAAACAAAGTAAAGTTTTCGCATTAAAAACTGTTTAACTGACCGTGTTACTGGTGTCCACTCAATTTTGAAACCTTTGTTATGCCATCTAACCCTACGGGAAATCTCAGATCGCCGTTTTATTGGTATAAATCCATCTCTAAAAACAGTAAACTTACGGCTTCTGTCAGCCGCTCTCTGCCTCCACTGGGACGTAAATTGCTGTCTACGTCATCGCTTTCGGCATTCTCAAAGAGAGCATTGTCTACCCGCGGGAAAACTGGTGACATTTTTGAATCTCCAATTTCAACGCGAGGCAGCATGACATCACTCGCTCGCGGGTAGACACGCAAAATGGTACATCTTCAGAAAATTTATGACTTAACCTGAAGATCACAAGATCATCAGATAAGCAAGAATAGTGCGATCAGACAACATGCAGGCGAAAGTACGGTATAATTGACGTAATTCGTTGTTTTCCGCGTTTCAATGGTTGATCTTCAATGCAGAATCTAGGTCAACTAAATTTATGTCTGCTGCTTCAAACGAGTAGGCCATAAAGTTCAACGTTCAGTTTTATTTTTTTAACAACAAAACTTGCATAATGATAGCAACAAAAGTACATATCATAGGGCGTGTGAACAGTACTATGTAGTGAATGAAGAACAGAAATGCTGCAACTGCCTTGCCCTGATCAAGTACATGTCACGCTAAGAACCTGGGAGAGGTCATAAATTTTCGGAAGATGTACCGTCTTGCGGTAGACACGGCTCTCTTTGAGAATGCCGAAACACCCTACTGAATCAACAAGTATGATTATAGGTGAAAACCGCCGGTCACGTGTCAAATTACAGTCAATGGTAGGTTTTCCAGTGCTTTCGTTATCAAGCGTGGGCGTGTGTCTGACCAGACGACAGTGACCACAGCCGAAAATGAACGATTTTCAGCATATCGATGACAGGTATGGTTACTGGTGTCCAGTCATATTTTGAAGGAGAAATATCGTACTATATTGTCACCAAACGTAGGGTTATTACTATTTCAAGTTAACAAAAATTTTAAACATTTTTGCGGCGAGAGGTGTTTTTAGGTGTTGGTAGACAGTCCATTGTAGGTATTAGCATCGAATTATAGTGTGAGGAAATGAGCACAAAATGAACACGTGGGAACTTACTACCTGCCTCATGTATCACTGACTCATTCATCTCTCGATTCCTTCCACTTGTGTGTGTTTAAGAGGAATATGAACCATTAATAGTATATTCTCTGTCTGTCTGATATTACGACAGTCCATTGTATCATCATCGGACCGATCGACAGTCCATTGTAGGTCAACATGCACTTGTGAATGATGCACAGAGAGCACATCGTCTGATCTAATGATTCGCCAAATGGACTGTTGCCAAGACAAATGGTAGCTACAATGGACTGTCGACATATCTGATATATAATCACATGTTGCCTCATTATAACATTGCAGCTGTTATGCGGCTTCAATGTGAAGTGATTCAACCTACAGTTCATGGTCGCATGACAAATGGACTGGTGCATTCACCCATAATCACACTTGTCGATTCAGTAGGGTGCGAAAGCGATGACGTAGACAGCAATTTACGTCCCAGTGGAGGCAGAGAGCGGCTGACAGAAGCCGTAAGTTTACTGTTTTTAGAGATGGATTTATACCAATAAAACGGCGATCTGAGATTTCCCGTAGGGTTAGATGGCATAACAAAGGTTTCAAAATTGAGTGGACACCAGTAACACGGTCAGTTAAACAGTTTTTAATGTGAAAACTTTACTTTGTTTTTTCGTATTTGGCGGGCAAATCCAATATGGCGCGTGCAATACCTTTTCCTCTCTGTATTATAGGATGACTTAAAAAAAATTAAATTATTTAAATTATACTGAATTTAAATTCTACTGTCCAGACACTGGGGCCTGTGCTAAACTTCTACAATGTGACACATTTAAGACCACCAAACTCTTCGCAAAATTTATTTCTGAGAGTTTTAACAGGACAAGTCCTTCCAGGTAATAGCACTGGCTGTTAGGTATTATCTTGTTACTCATGAACTATTGTGTGTTTGATATGGTTTCTCGGCCATAACCAATGTGAATTGTGTTAGTGCCAATAAAGAATTGAGTTGAATTGAATTGAATTACCCCGTCCATTGGATGCTGCCAATCGTCACTCTCAGGCTGTAGTTTTCACTATGGGGTTTCACTTGTGGGCACACATGTACTATTAGATAAAACCGGCGAGACGAGAACAAGGGTATGAACGGGTAGGGTATGAGCGGGTGATTGTTAGGTTAAAGGCGTATTTTGGCCAGCTTAGATTTCCTTTCCTTTCAACAACAAATATAGTATATAGGCTAGTTTTCTGCAAGAGAGAAGCGGTCAAGATTTTTCAATGATATCAGCAAGACATCATGATGTTCCAAAAATATCAAATCCGTATCGCTGATCAGTATTCTTAATCCATATGATTTTTGTTTAAAAGTCGTTATCTAGAGAATGATCTTCGGGACCATAGTAGTATAGTAAGTGGATTTAAGGCAATATTTGGACGAGTGCGCAGGTGTATGGTTGGCCATCCCTGCCAGAATTCGTCATTTAGAGGCTGCCTCTAAATAATATATACCATGGTATAAAATGCCAAGCCTGCCATAATTCGTATTTAGAGGCTGCCTCTAATTATTTTGTACCATGGTATAAAATGCCGAGCCTGCCATAATTCCTATTTAGAGGATGCCTCTAAATCGCCAAGCCTGCCACAATTCGTATTTAGAGGCTGCCTGTAAATAATATATACCATGGTATAAAATGCCGAGCCTGCCATAATTCGTATTTAGAGGCTGCCTCTAATTATTTTGTACCATGGTATAAAATCGCCAAGCCTGCCATAATTCCTATTTAGAGGATGCCTCTAATTCATTTTAGCCGTAAGTCATAAACAACTCGATGTCATATCAAGAATATTAAATTTGACCAATGAGTAAACTTGTAACAAGCGTAGAGATATGGCATCAAATTTGTGAAAGCGCATATCATTGGTGGAAGTAATAAGAAGGCGAAAATTACGACTTACGGCTAAAATGAATTAGAGGCATCCTCTAAATAGGAATTATGGCAGGCTTGGCGATTTTATACCATAGTACAAAATAATTAGAGGCAGCCTCTAAATACGAATTATGGCAGGCTCGGCATTTTATACCATGGTATATATTATTTACAGGCAGCCTCTAAATACGAATTGTGGCAGGCTTGGCGATTTAGAGGCATCCTCTAAATAGGAATTATGGCAGACTCGGCATTTTATACCATGGTACAAAATAATTAGAGGCAGCCTCTAAATACGAATTATGGCAGGCTTGGCATTTTATACCATGGTATATATTATTTAGAGGCAGCCTCTAAATGACGAATTCTGGCAGGG
>JAVTVY010023019.1:0-86610 GCA_036873755.1 Hanleya hanleyi
ACCTTTCTGGAATAAATTCCGGAAGAGTGTGCCTATAACGCATTCTGAGCTCGTCTATATCTAGTAGCATTTGCTGGATCATATGCACAGTGTAATGAATTCAATCAGCCTCACAAAATATTCTCGAAATCCCCAAAAATTTGGTTCAACAAAACTATACCACAAACTGTCAGTCAAAGTTTAACAAATAACACTGATGTTAATTGCAGTACCAGTGGGTAGTGGGCAACATATTTCACGTTAAGTTGTGCAACTTCGGGAATTTTTCACGGACGACGACTGGATATGGATTGTCGGATCTGACCCTTGTATTTGAAAGGTTGTAAATGTTTTAACTCGAGCAACCCGTCCCTAGTACTAAACTCACCTGAGTCTCAATGTGGTCGTGCTTCATCAAATTATTGTTCACATGTGTAGACAGAGAAGAAGCTTAACTGAATTGCAGCGTTATTTGCCGAAGGAAATGTGAACTATGTCCGTCTATTTACTTAGTAAAGCGACACTGTGCCAAATACAGTGACGTAAACGGGAAAATTTCTTCATTCTGAAAAACCGCAGTTTAACGCATAATTAAACTGGGAACACTTTTAAAAAGATTTCTAGAAATATACATCTGATTAAAACCAGACCTAATAGAACATTTCCCATCTGATGTTGATTTAAGATATGAGAGCAAGGCTGCGGTCTCTGTGTCCATAAGAGGATGGTATCGGCAGATTAAGATCTTGCCGACCTCTCCAGCCGGCCTCATGTTGTGGCGAGGAGCGACAGGTGTAGGACTCGACACAGAAAGTAAAGCTCATCTTCTCGCGTATTTTAGCCAGATCATCAGATCAATATTTTATTCTCTAGAAATGATGATGATATCTGATTAACACTATTATAATTTAGAAATATCAAGCTATTACGAGGGACATTTCTCTGTGCATAATATCACGAGGTCAACCTGTCCGCTCGACGCAGCTGTGGTCTGGGTTTAATGTTTCAAACCCGTCTCATGTTGCTGTTAGGGGCGACAGATGTACGCAGATTTACACTCAATTTGAACAGGTGTGCTATCTTTGCGAAAATTTATCTCAGGTTTTACCAATTTTTTTAGAAATGTGCTATGTTTCAATAAGTCCTATGTTAATAAACACCCGGTTGTGTTGGTCGAGATTAGTTGACAGAACAGTCTATCCGTTTATCCGTTTTACTGAGTCAATTTCCATTGTATCTACGAGGATAAGAAATTTGGCTGCAAGAAAGGAATCTGCTCTAACATGAACCAATTATCATCTGCTTACATATCTGGTAATGTTATGAAATCATTAATTCTACAGAAAAGCTGAAAGACCTTTCTCGTAGAGAATTCAATCCGCATTTTTTACTGGAAATATGTAGCTTGAATTTTTATATTCGCTTCGTATAATCTTTTGGAACACACCAATATCACAAAAGACGTGTTTGATTCTAAAATTATTTTTCCAACAAATTATGAACTTGACCAACCCGTAAAATTCTAGATTCAGCAAGGTAAAAAGTTGCATTTTATTGAAAGGCATACTATTTATGTTGCCGAGATATCTGTTTGTCAGCTAGGAATTGTATACATTGGACAAAAAAACATTTCAGAGTCTTAATTTTATGACGAAAATCTATAACTTCATTCAAGGAATATTTTTAGAAGAAAATGTGTACTTTATATAAATAATATACATATACAAATTTAAATAAGCACGCGTGATTCCATCACGTAATCTGGTGATTTTGTCATGGACTCATTTTAACCCAATCAACTAATTTCTTATTAGAAGGCAAATTAGTCTGAGATAGCATGAGACGAAAAAAATAAATAAAAAGCAACTCTACTCAAAATCGTGTTCATATCCCTATGATTCCGTCTCGGCCATATAACACTAACTCAACAATATTTCAGAGAGACAATATTTAATATTTGGCTGGTATAACTCATTTATAAGCTATAGATTGTCTACTTGAAATAACAGATTTTCTCTAAAAGGCGCTTTTAAGTTTAAAAATACCCCCAAACCGTGATTCCGTAACCGTAGACAGTCCTCGAGACACTATAACTTAGGTTATTCTACCTCTATGATGTAGTCCGACTCAATGCGTCGTATTCAGCTTTCTTTTTTATATGTATATATATAATATACATACTGAAATTACGCGAAAACGTCAGAGGTGACGATAGGGCCAGCAATCACGTGGTTCTGATGCGCATTTCTGCTTTACTAAACTTTTTCAACAGCATTACAATTTCCCAAAAGCATGCATTTTTTTCATTTCATACAATTCAGTACACATTGCCTATCCATACCTTTCGATCTGGCGCGAATTGAGTGACAGTAAAACAATTTCAATAGCACCAGTGTGTCCCGCTCATTTATATTGGTACATATTACTTAAACCTACCATGCCTTGGGGATTAGCGTCTCCCCACCCCACCCCCCATACCAAACTGGCGTATCAGAAAGTGCTATTTTCGTCATTTTCTTCCTGCTTTTCTACGAGGAAAAACAGGCAAAACCTAATTTATTTCATTATATCAGATTATTATTTATTAATTTATCATGGAGATTTTATGGAGAAAAGACATAAGTACAGAAATTGAAATAAAAATTGAAAATGACGTCGCTGTGGAGTTATGAAGTTGACCGTCTTGGATTTTTGACATTGGCTGGTAGCACTTGAGCCAAGGGTATTGTGTGGTAAGTTTCAGCCCTCTAGCTCCAGGGACAAGAAAAATATTTGGGGACAAAATGCCTCAACCCCCTAGGCATGGACAGGTCTCATATCACCCAGGCCAGATTTGTTCTGTGTATGAATCACTTAAGACTCTTAAAGGTCAACCCAAACGCTCTGAGGTCAAAAATATAAAAAAATAGTCCTTTCGATTCTGAAAATAATGATATTTTTTTCATAATTTTGTGCAGTCTGGTTGGCGAGATATTGCCGTTTGAAAGGTGAAAATCGCTCTCCTGTCAATTCCAGCTGTGACGTCACAGAGGGAAGCCGTCTTGTATTCTCTATGTTAAAGCCGTATACCACAATCGTAAGTAGCTGCTGATTTCTGGAGATTTCGGAGTATCGGGACATCATTTGTAGATATGCCGCGACGTTGTGTAGTGGGAGGTTGCAGTTTTACTACAGATGACGGTGTTAGTATTCATTTGTGGCCTAAAGACGAGAAAATCGCGGCAAATTGGACGAAATTTGTACGCAACACAAGAGTGTGGAAAGAGGGCCTGAGCCAGTACTCGTATAATTTGCTCGGCACATTTTGACAGAAATTAGACATCATTCGAGGACATCTACAGCGTAGCAGTTGAATTCGGGTACAAACCAAAACTAAAGAGAACAGTTATTCCAACTATCAAACCCGAGAACAATCAGAAGGTGACGGCAAAGAAATCGGACAAGGAGAATCTATCACGGACATCGGCTGAACGAACCTAGCCTGCAGGCGAGGCCTCGGGCAGGGAGACGGCTGTACATGCTCTGCTCGCTCTCGCGTGGCATTTGTTGCTTGAGCACCTACAGGTTAGACTGGATGAGTCTCTATTTCATATACACTATCTAATAATACTAAAATGATCTTTCATAAACATATATACGCTTGATAAGTAAATAAATAAAAAACACCAATTGGAGTGAATGGCAGTAGATACAGAAGTGATAATACTTTCATATGAATAATCCCTTGACATTTGAGATTGTGGGAATATCATTCGATTTCAATTTAATTGAGGTAATTTGTCGAAAATTGAGCAAATGTGAATGCCGATCCACTCACCACGGCTTACTTTTCGCCATGAATGTCCAAAGTTTTTTTTATCAAACTATATAATTCTGAAATTGGTATTTCATGGAGATTATGGGAAAACAAACAAAATTCAAATCAGACGTATATCAGTAAAGTTATCAACAGTTTACTGTCCATACTGCCGAATCCCGGAGTTTATCCCTTCGAAAAGGCTGCCTCGGTCAGTAACAACAATAACAACACAGATGTTCTTTACATCACAGAATCGTTCTACATTCAATACAGTTTGAAATATATGGACATTTGGTCTTATAGATGACGATAATAAGGTTTCCAGTCAAGTTGCATACCAATCACTATTCAACAAACGACCTCTTCGAATCCTGTCGTCGTCGAGTTCCACGTTGTCAGATAGCTATAAAACCTTTGCTGTGTAGGTGGGCGTGACTGAGTCGATTACAGAGTCATTCGAGTCTACAGCCATTCCTGGGCTAGTTGTCAGAGTGGTTGTCACTGTCAGAATCGGAGCCGTACGGCTCAAATTGATAGGGCTGAATTCTGCCGTTGGTCTGCAAACAACTGTTAATTTGCCCGTCATCATCCTCCTCTATGTCTATTTCATCTTCTTGGCGAAAAATATTTCCATCTAAGCAGCTGATATCGCTCGAATCGACATCTGAACCGGAGCTCTGACTGCACTCGCTTTCCATGATATCCGCTGTTTTTTCTCAGGCAACTTCCCTGCGTGACGTCATCAAGCCAGCTGTGAAAGTGTGAAAAAGCCCACTTTGCTCCCATATTACGTGTGTTTCTGATCAGATTAGAATTTTTTCAATATTTTTTTCATACAAAGTGAAGTATGAACTATGATTTTTAAGGATTTTTAGACCAAAAAAAATTCCGTTTGGGTTGACCTTTAAATAATGAGGCTGATGCTAGGGTAAATGCTCTTGTGTAACATGTGATCTATACTCGCCACTCACACATAGTTCTACTTTTCCTCTGTATTTGACTTAATCAGCAATTGACATATACCATAACTCATTTTTTTCCAAATTGGGCGACGATGCATATCGCATGCTGATAGCAAAATACGAGCATAGTGTGTAGGATTTATAGTGTCACGTTTCGTAAATTTTAGCTACTTCCGTTTAACCCTCAGCTAGGGGCCATATGAACCCATGTACTTCAAGATCCTCAAGGTGTTCATATGAGCAGCCACAATCAAAGCGTGACAGAGATACATCATATATTGTGTAAAAATTGAAGCCAAACTTGAATGTCACTGCGTGTTTTTTTCAAAGATTGCGTGTGAACTGTATAGTCTAGGTTCAGCTCTGAAATTCCATTGAAATCCAAATTTTTGGGGTTCTCTCATGATATATTGCTTCATTTAAAAACTATCAAAATATTTTGTATTTTTATATGCTCTTATTTTGATGCAAAATAACTCTTATTTAGAGAGTTTACCGAAAACTTGTTTGCATGCCAAAGGTATCGACACCACGTAATTGGGAACTTGCATAATACAAACTATCCAATCAGATTCTGTGATTGCCAATTTTGATTCAGTCGATCCATCAACTGAGATAACAAGCACTTCCGGTTTACTTTCTGGTCCTATTGTGTCCCCAACTGATTGATTGAAATTGTAGTTGAAGGGCCGCTTCTCATTTGGATTTCGCGGCCCATCAACTCAATGTTTTATTCGATTCTCGCGGTACATTAGGCACCGTTTCCAATTATCGTTCGCGAATGAATCGTTTATTTCGTCAAATTTTCTCGAAGTCGCGATTTTCCAAGGCGAGGGAATGTTTTTTTTTCTTCAAAATAAACGATTCATTCGCGATCGCTGTTCGAATGGTTTTTTTTCTGTTGGCAATCGTTTTTCAATCGAGAAAATTCTCGCGAATAAAAAGCGATATCGCGATTCAATCGCTTTTTAATCGAGAAAATATAAACGATTGAAAAAAAAACGATTGAGGATTATAGCCGAAAGTAGTACGCCATTGGTTCAGCCTGACTGACCCGCATACACGTTCGAGTTTCTAACACTTCAGTCAGACTATATAAAGTTCGATCATTTTTTCTTCTTCCTTTTCCATTCTTTGCCTAGTGTAAAACTATAGCGTGTTTCTGTACAGTTGGCGGTTATATAGATACGATGGGGATATTGAAAGAAATTGAAAAAAAATATCTATATATATACATAGGAATAATGGTTATGCATATAATTATAACTTCATATTTACATATATTTTGTACGAGACACAGGCCCGGATATGGTCAGATTGGGTCATTTGCACTTGCAATTTCGTCTATTATTTGGGTATTTCTGTGTTTTAAAGCTGGTATTATTCCAGATTTCTTGTGTAGTATTTTTCGTGAACGTTTTTGGCATCTGTGCGGGCTGAAATTTTGAGTTGATTCATCAGATTTTCGCTGTACGCGTGGTTTTTTGTCCTACGATCACCATTTTCCTTGTGTAGATAGATGGCGCTGTATTGAATATAACATTGTCATACGGGGCTTTTGAGTCTTCGCAAGCACTTAATTATTAATATATAGCGCGGGCTATTTGTAAAAATTTTCACAACTGGTTAATCCAGTAAGAGATGAAATTATATAATATTCAGCTGGTTTTTAGCTTGAGCTTCCCTTTGGAATCATTCATAGTTCATTTATCAAAATATAAAATTAAAATAAAAAGTATTGTACATATGCGAATCCAACCGTTATATGCGATTCAATCAAAAAGATATGTATTTGATATAAATATGAAATCACTGCCGCGAATATTCTTTTAATAAATAAAATTAACTTGATGGTGATTTTTTGAACTTATTCACATCTCAATAGTTTAAAAACTGTACCAAAACATGAATGGATACCCTTTCCTAATGTATGTTTTACTATAACAAAATATACATATTTAATTACACTATTTTTCACCTTAATTAACCTAGAAATTCTCGGCTGGAGGGCTAAGCTGTTCTGGGTTATCGCCATGCGCCCATTCACACCTCTATCAAGCCTGTGCCGTAATCATTCTGATAATGCAATCAACGAACTCAAATCCACTTATGACCTGTACCCGGTATTTACAAAACAAGATATTGTGACTATCATCCTGTATCATTAATACATCGTCGACTCACACGATTATTGAATAAACATGTAATTTTGTCATTTACGCTTCGCCAGAGTAAATCTGAGCGCGAACGTCACAGGAAGCATGGTACAGGAATATGAAAAGATATTTCCAGCATACGCCCTACTTCGGCTTGTAGGAGACTATAGATCGTGAATCATATATATTATTCGGTTATCTTACGCATTTATACAGTATAGTATAGTAATATAGGTTTTTCCATCGACAAATCCGCAATCAACATTACATGTAGTTCCCAGTTCGCGGATAGAGCGGCGTACGACGGCAATACGGCCTATGTGTCAAATATCACTCCGCCTCACGATTCTCTCGCGCCATGAAAAAAACGATTCTCTCGCGATTGAAGATTCGCGATCAAGAACGGATCGCGCATGGGTAAACGATTCAAAAACGATATCGCGAGAGAATGGTTTTTTCCAGAAAAGGTTCAATCGTTTTTTCTCATTTTTTTTCTCGATATCCTCGCGACTGATTCGCGATTGATCGTTTTTCAATCGAGAAAATTGAAGAAAAATCGCGACTGAAGAAAAAACGATTAATGGAAACGATCTCTTACGTTGTTTATTGAATATCTTTTCCAGCGCTAAATATATAAATAATAATTAACAATGAGAGATTAGTAGGAGATATAAATAGAAGTAAATAAGAATCGCTATATGTACAAGTTCGTAAGTCTCTTTCTGTTTTTTTTGTTTTGTTTTGTTTTTTTGTTTTTTTAAGTTATACTGGTAATTGTGAGTTCACTGTAAACGCGTGTATGATTCCTTTGTCTTGGTACCCCATAGTACGCACAAAGCCGTCCAGAAAAAACTGGGAGAACCAGGGCGTCTTCAGGATTCTTAGAGCCGACTTCCCGACTGACGCCCTCGGGAACAGGGCGGGGTCCTTCCAGAAATCTGTGCCTGTAACAATTGCTTGGAGTGTGTATTGGGGTACAGAACGGCAGGTCTACGTTCTATATTGCGTGAAAGTCAAAGGATCATATTCTGTGTTGAGGCGTCAGTTGGGTAACATCAAATGGGGTAGCGTGTCCGGAGTGGTCTAGGGTCGAGTATTCTGATTCTGGGTGTTCTTGCTATGCGGCGTTGTCACTCAAGGCGCGGTTAGTATTCTTGTAATCGTCATCCGTCTTCTGTTTTAGGTCCTGTCCAACTCGTCTGTGGTCTTCGGTGTGCCTGTATCATATGAAATAGAAGGCTTGTAGTCATTCTTGTTTTCTATTGTTTTTCGATGCAATAATTTGATATCTTCCTCCCAACAACAGGCACCCCCCGACCGTCGGTCACATAATATGAATAGCAATATATAATTGGGTAAATAGATGGACAAATGGATAAATAAATAAACATTTCGATGGATTCAGTACTTGGTGAATACACAAATAAACAGCTCTGTATTATTTCTGAATGCATTATCGTTTGATGGCCATAAAGAATTTGTAGGACAATGAGATAGACGGCCCTCAGTATCAAGGTAACTTCGCCATCACCATTTCCTATATTTTATGCCGAATAATGCTCGCTATATGCGATTTGGCCGTGCTATTGTTGTCGTGAATTCAATTAGATTTGGCCATCGTTTGTTTTGTAGGACAGTGGAACAGACGGCCCTCAGTATCAAGGTAACTCCGTTGTTGCCATGCCTATTTTATTTCTAAATGAGTCTGTGACATTTTGGCCGGATGTTATGTATGGATAGTTATTATGGCCATAATGTTTTGTATGGCTATGGTGCACACGGCCCTCAGTATCAAGGTAACTCCGCTGCAACCACACCATTTGTTTAAGTCAGAAGAATGATTTGGCCTCTATCAAATCGTGTGATAGTACTTGGTGTACTAGTGATTGATTATGTGGAGAAAAAAAAATGTTAACTGCGCATGCACGGCGGTAGTATTATATACTGGAATAATAACCAGCAGCTTTGATAAAATTTATTAAGGACTTGAATACCTGATTTCTAATGGGGGGCTTAGGTTTTAATATCGCTGGTAATGTTAAGGGAGTGTTGGATTTTTTTAATTCGTTTCTAAGTGCCTCGCGTTGTCGGTTTTGGATTGGGCATTCAAGCAGGACATGTTCTATTGTTTCTTCTACATTGTTGCATGCGGTACAGAGTGGTGAGGTATTTTTCAGAAGCATGGACAGATGTGATTTAAGTCCGGTTTTGCCTAGTCTTAATCTGTTGATAATGCGGTCGTCACGTTTGCTGTCTAGCTGGAATCCACAACTCCGTCTTTTCCCCTTATCTAGAATACTATGTAGCCATCTACCTCGGTTTTCTTCGTTCCATTCTTTTTCCCATTTACTATCTATTCTGGTTCTAATGATGGAATTCAGTTCTTTGGTTCCTAGTCCTATATGCACGTCAGGTGCAGTTTTGGTGAGGCTATCTTTGGTTGTCCTATCGGCGGCTTCATTTCCCCTAACGTCCACGTGGGCGGGAATCCAAGCTAAAATGGCGTCAATGTCATTGTCTCTTATTTCTGTACATAGAATTTCTATTTCGTGTATGAGGTCAGGTCTGCTGTCGGATTTGGAGTTCTCTATAGATACCAGTCCGCTTAAGGAATCACTAAGAATAACGGTGGAAACCGGTTTGTTCTGGAGAACCCATTCGAGGGCCTTGATTATGGCGACTAATTCAGTGGTGTATACAGACATATTGTCTGGTAGTTTGAAACCTTCGTGAATGTCAAGTTCTGGAATAACGAATGCAGAACCTGTATTGTGACTTGTGTTTTCGGAGCCGTCTGTATATATTTTCAAGCGATTTTTCCAATGTGTGTCAATATATTCGAGGGCAGTGGCCCTTATATGCTCTGGGTTGTCCTGTTTGGTGATGTGGCTATGTATATTCGTGTCCACGTGTGGTGTGATTAGTTGCCATGGTGGTCTATTGACCCTGTCAGTGTCAGAGATACAAGAGATTGGGATGTCGTGTTCTTCGAATAATCGTTCTATCGTGTAACCGAGTGGTGCAGAGTCTTTTTCCCATTTTGTTTTTAGGAATTCGTATTCGGTTTTTGGGCCAAAAATTTTGTGGCATGGGTGGTTTTCGCCCTTGGCTATTGTTTTCCCTGCATATTTCATTGACAGCTCTTCTCGTCTTAAATGTAAGGGGTTTTCATTAGTTTCTATTTGTAGACTGCATAAAGGAGTCCCTTTGAACGCCCCGGTGGCTATTTTAAAGCCGAATACTGAATGCCGTCTATTCTTTTTAAATGGGTCTTGCATGCTGATTGATACGCGATTGAACCATAGTCTATTTTGAATCTGATGAGTGTTTGATATAATTTGATTAAGCTAAGTTTATTGGCCCCCCAGTTGGTACCCGATACGCACCTCATAAGGTTCAGGTCTTTGTTACACCGAATAATTAATTGGTCAATGTGGTCTTTCCAAGTGATTTTTCGGTCGAATATCATACCAAGGTATTTGACACTATTCTTAAACTCAATTTTCTGTCCTCCTAGTGATAGCGTGATGTCTGTGTTCTGTTTATTTGAGAATAGCACACCGGTAGTTTTGACAGCTGAAAATTTGAATCCCCATTTATCGGCCCAATCGCTGACTGTATTCAGTACCTTTTGCATTATACTTGTTAGTTTTTTTATCGAGCCAGCAGATTTCCACATGGCAGCATCGTCAGCAAAAAGTGATTGTTCAATTTCAGGATGTTTTGTGTCAATTTCGTTGGCCAAGCCATTAATCAGGATGTTAAAAAGGGTGGGGCTTATGACGCTGCCCTGTGGGGTGCCGTTATCTAGCTGGTGGTCCATGGATATGGTGTTACCAATACGAACTTTGAAGTTTCGGTCATGAAGACATTTTTTTATCCAGTGTTGTATTCTGCCCTTTATTCCCAGGTTGTTTAATTGGGTGATAATCCCGTCCTGCCATACAAGGTCAAACGCCTTTTCTATATCCAAGAAAATTCCTAATGTATATTGGTGTTTGGCATTACCCTTTTTAGCTCATCTGGGCCGAAGGCCCGATGGGCTTATGTCATGGCCTGATTGTCCGTCGTCCGTCGTGCGTCGTCCGTCGTCCGTCGTGCGTAAACATCTTCTTCTCTGAAACCGCTTGGCCGATTAAGCTGAAACTTGGCATGCATGTTCCCCCCAATGAGTACACCAGAATTTGTTCATGCCGTGTCGATACGATTTTAAATATGGCCGCCATGGCGGCCATCTTGAATTTGCCATTAAAACATTGTTATCGCGATTTCTCAGGAACTACTGCATAGATCTTTCTCAAATTTGGTACACAGGTTCCCCTTGGGGTCTAGTTGTGCAAGATACCTGTTGTGGTCTGATTCACAAATCCAATATGGCCACCAGGCGGCCATCTTGGATTTCCCCATGAAACATTGTTATTGCAATTTCTCAGGAACTACTTTGTGGATCTTCCTCAAATTTGGTACACAGGTTCCCCTTGGGGTCTAGTTGTGCAAGATACCTTTTCTGCTCTGATTCGAACATCCAATATGGCCACCAGGCAGCCATCTTGGATTTCGAGATGAAACATTGTTATCATAGGCGGCCATCTTGAATTTGCCAGTGAAATCTTGTCATCATTATTTTTCGTTAACTACTGCATGGATCTTTCTCAAATTTGGTACACAGGTTCCTCTTGGTGGTCTAGTTGTGCAAGATACCTTTTCTGCTCTGATTCGAACATCCAATATGGCCACCAGGCGGCCATCTTGGATTTCCCTATGAAACTTCGTTATCATGATTTATCAGGAAGAACCGCATGGATCTTTCTCAAATTTGATACACAGGTTCCCCTTGGGGTCTAGTTGCGCAAGATACAATTTGCGGTCTGATTGAAAAATCCAATATGACCACCAGGCGGCCATCTTGGATTTCCAGATGAAACATTATCGCGATTTCTCAGGAACTACTGCATGGATCATTCTCAAATTTGGTAGAGAGGTTCCCCTTGGGATCTAGTTGCGCAAGATGCAATTTGTCGTCTGATTGAAAAATCCAATATGGCCACCAGGCGGCCATCTTGGATTTCCAGATGAAACATTGTTATCGTGATTTCTCAGGAACTACTGCATGGATCTTTCTCAAATTTGGTGCAGAGGTTGCCCTTGGGGTCTAGCTGTGCAGGATACCATATATGGTCTGATTGAAAAATCCAATATGGCCACCAGGTGGCCATCTTGGATTTCCCCATGAAATTTTGTTATCGTAAATTCTTAGGATATTACTGCATGGATGTTGATACACAGGTTCCCCTTGTGATCCAGTTGTGCAAGATACCTTTTTTTGGTTCATTTCGAAAATCCAATATTGCCGCATCTTGAATTTCCCATGAAACTTTATCATAAAATCTCAGGAAATAACTGCATGGATCATTTTATAGTGTTCAGGGGGGACAACACAAGTTAGAAACTCATCTATTGCAGTTCTTTAGTAAAAATTTCTCACAGCTACTTTCTCCAGTTACAGACAGATGACCTACAGTGCCGTGGCACTATCTTTTACATCTTCGCAGACAGATGGGGGTATGTCTTGGTTAGGCCATACCTCACCAGAGATTACTTTCATTGGAAAAATGTCCTGTTACATCTCATTGCCATCGTAACAACCCAGTCGCACATATTTCGTACTCGACATGTCTCCCCCTGGTGCATATACCCACAAAATATTGGAATCGTAGGTTAAAAACTGTCCAATGTACTGTCCGGACACGAAGTGGACAGACGGACGAACGGCTGCAATCACATAATAAAAATTGGTTCTGGTTATTGCTTATACAGCTTTACTGACAATCACACATTATATTTTGGTATAATTGCCTTTATTCCATAACCTCCAATTACAATCATGAATTTGCAGCTTGACCTCCTGTGAAATCGGCTATGTTGCCATTTTGTTCAGGGGAGACAACGCAAGTTAGAAACTCATCTATTGCAGTTCTTCAGTAAAAATTTCTCGCAGCCACTTTCTACAGTTATAGCCAGATGAGCGCTACAGTGCCGTGGCACTATCTTGGATAGAGTGTTGGAGTCTGGCTATGTGGTCTAAAGTACTTCTTTTTTTCCGAAAACCACTTTGTGTTTTGTTTAATAGGTTGTTGCTTTCCAGGTGATATTCAAGTCTGTTTTTGACCATGGTTTCCATAATTTTGCATAAATTTGACGTGAGTTTTGGTATTGGGATAACAATATATGATTTCCATTTGCTCGGGAGTCGTTTGGTCTTCCAGCTCACATTAATTAATTTCAGGATTAGTTCCTGCGTGTTGTTTGATAGGTGCTTTAGGATTGTATACCCTAGTTTGTCTTCGCCGGGTGAACTTTCTTTTTTAGAGTGTAGAGCTTTTCTGTATTCATTGATATTGAAGTCTCCGTTAAGGTAGTTTTCTATATAATCATTTGTGTCATTTTCCAGGATCGTTTCTTGTTTGATTTTTTCTGGTTTCAGGTTGCTATCGCTACTGTTTGATGCGAATGATTCAGCAAGATATTCTGCCTTTTCGAGGTTAGTTCTCTTTGTTTTGTTTAGTACAGGTATTGTGTTAGTTGCTTTCCCTTGAATGCTTTTTATTTTATTCCAGACTTTCTTTGAGTTAGTTTTCGTATCTATCGTGTTGCAATAATCTTCCGAGCATCTTGATTTGGCTTCTTTGACGCTTTTTTCTGCTATTATTTTCAGTTCCTTATATCTTCCGTGGTCACTCTGGAGCCGGCTTTTTTTAATTTCCTGAGTGCTTTTTTCTTTGCCGCGATGTTCTTGCCACACTCTTGGTTCCACCAAGGCACTGGATTTTTGTTGGGCCGCTTATTCGTGACTGGAATATGTCTTTGTGCTATGTTTAGAAGTTTGCTGGTTATATTTTCATTGAAAGTCTCTATATCATCACTAAGTATATCGTCATGAATTAGACTTTGGCAATCGTTTTGGAAGCTTTCCCAGTCTGCCTTAGAGTATTGGAAGCGTGGGAGAGGGTCTGTCTTTTCAAAATCTGGTTTCATGCTAAATTGAGTTAGGATTGGAAAGTGGTCGCTGTCTAGTGTATCTGCTACAACTGCCCATTCTGATTTAACTGCTAGTTCGGGAGAGACTATTGTTAGGTCAATTGCAGTGAGTTTACCGGTTCGCATATCTATTCTAGTCCCTTCTCCTGAGTTCAGGAATACGAGGTTATTATCATCTAACCATTTTTCCACTGATTTACCCCTATCATCTGACGTGGTGCAGGTTTCGTCCCAGATTGGATTATGACTATTATAATCTCCGCAGATTATAATCGGCGAGTCATATTTTTGGGTGATTTTGTTTAGTTCATTTTGTGATATTGTTTTTAGAGTGCTAGGGGAGTACAGGTTCACTATATTCATGGGATTATTATTTTGGAACACCCGTATAGCTTGCCATTCGAGGTCTTCACTTTCTGGGCTCTTGTCTAATTCTAGCTGTGTGAGTTCTTCCTTAACTAGTGTTAGGTTGCCTCCCTTTGGGCCGTTTAGTCTGTCTTGTCTATATGGCGTATATCCCTTTATTGCAAATTTATTTTTTCCTGGCTTAAGAAATGTTTCTTGTATGCATATGATGTCAGGGCTTATTTCATTTACTAAGATTTTGAGATTGTCTCCGTGTTTTGCAATCCCATTTGCATTCCATTGTAGTATTGATAATTTATTTATATTGAAGTTTATTGATTGTTTGAGTCCTATGGGTATAAGGTTAATAGTGGTGCATGCATTTATGCCGAGATATTATGGGCATTGGGTGTTCTGAGAGGTGTGGAAGTTTCCTTTTATATTTAGGGTTCAGCCCCCAATCTATAATTTCTTCATATTTGAAATTCCAGTTAAAGAAATCTTGGCCTATTTTAGCTATGATTATAGTTTTCTCTTTTTTATTTAGCTTGGGCTGGTTGGAGTCGGTCACTGAGTTTATCGCTAACGTTATAAAACCTAGGAGGTCAAGTTTAGTCATTGAAATTCTTTCAGTTTCCCTCTCATTGTCTTCTATTTCTATTGTTCCTTCGGGTTTGGCTGGGACAGGAGTAGCTATTGATTCACTCACGTTTGTTCTCCTATGTGCCATTGTTAGACTTATCTTCTGGTTGAGTTTGGTTTCTTTCACTGCCTGTGAGTATGAAATGCCTTTGTTTGCTTTTACGAACTCCACTGTGCGAGCAGTTTTGTAAGCCGGGCAGCCCTTATATCCTGCTGAGTGATTTGCTTTACAATTGGCACAGGTAATTTTGGTTTCGGTACAGAGATCATAGGTGTGATTTCCCGCGCATTTCGGACAAATAACTTGTGATTTGCAAAAATTTTGAAAATGTCCAAACTTTTGACATCGAAAACAACGCTTAGGGGTATCATAAAAAGGTTTTACTGTAATATGGATTCCCCAGAGTCGAATATTTTCTGGGAGTTTTGTTCCTTTGAATACTAACATAACACTAGTGGTATCGTTTTTATTTTTCTGTAATCTTTTAGCGTATATGACATTTTGATCCGAAAGTTTTTGCTTGATATCCTCTAGCTTGATGTTCAGGTCAATTCCATAAATTACTCCTTTGCATTGTTCGCTAACGCTGTTTGAATTGTTTCACCGAGACAGGTTTATCTGCTAGTAGGTCTAAACGTAGTAATTTATCGAACTGAGTTTGTGATTTGCAGTGGACTTTCAGATCACCACCCGGGAGTTCGAAGACTTGGTGTACGTCACCAGCACATTTTTTTAGATCGTTTGCTACCTTGGCCTTCGGGAATTTACATGCTCTCAGTTGAGTTAAGCTATGAATGATAGCGATAAAATTTGACTCCTTGAGGATTTGGGACAGGGTGCGTGTTTTTTGATATAAAGTATACTTTGGCATATCGTTATGTTTGGTTGTCTTGAGAAACGTTTTGTGATTGTTATGGCACCTTCTAATAATATAATGATAATATCATAATAATGATATCATAATAATGATAATATCATAATAATTATAATATCATTATACCATGGATTCGACATGCAGACTATTTGATCCATTTGCTACAAAACATAATATGCAGGTAGATTTACGAGCTTCTTTATGTATACTATGATTGTCTTTTTGAATTTGGTGCTAATGCCGCTGTATTGAATATGGAATAGGTCTTTGGATTATAGACGCGGATATTCTTTAATGGACGACGGCAGAATTATGAATGACGGAAAAGACGTTTGTGATACATTATCCAACCGCTTCCTTAATGACATCTTTACAATTATGCAGATAGCAATACGCATCCATTCTCAAACTCAAACCTGGAAACAGTTATAAAAACACCAGAGCGAGATAGTCAAAACGTATTACAACATTGGTTTAAGAATAATAATATGAAACCAAACCCGGAGAAAATTCCAAGCTCTTGCTGTTGGCAAAAGGACTAAAGGCGAGGATATAGTCTTTCAAGTTGGAATCTCCGAGAGTAGCTGTTAAGATGAGATAAAATTATTAGGAGATGCCATAAACTACCAACTAACCTTTGAAGATAGGCCTTGAGACAATTAAATGTTCTTGAGCGTATAGGTAGACTTCTGAACACAACAACCAGGCTAATGATTTATTTGTTTATTTGTTACGTCGAACTTAAATTACTGACCTGTTGCCTGGCACTTTGGTAGTGAGACAAAAAGCAGCAAAAAGATTGAAAAGAAACAAGAAAGGATTCAGGCGCTTACGTACCATGGCAATTGAAGTCTTCAAAATGTTATCTAAAAACTACCCTCTCTATTTGGAGGAGCTCGTCTCTCTTAGGGAATCTTCATACGCTTTTCAACTTTCAATGCCCTTCATTTACCAAAGTTACGCACGAGAAATACGGTTTGAAGAGCTTTAGGAATGCTGCAGCAAACCTGTGGAATGAGCTGTCAGATCACCTTCGAACAGAAACTAGTTTTCACAAGTTCTGCAATAAAATTATACAGACTTGGAATGCGAATACATGTGCGCGTGCTTCATGTAAACTGTGATAAAACTTATAAAACTATCAGTGTAAACTTTTGTTTCCCCTAACCTGTGTTTTATGTAACTTTATATGTAGCAAATTTTATTTGTTTTTTGTACATGTACCTGTTTTCTTAGTTTTATTTCAATTTAATCAACATTTGATATATCATGGCCCATTCAAGTCTCCACGTATTTAAACTGCATGAATATACTGCTTGCTTCAATGTTAAGTGTGAAAACGAAGTGTGATAAAATCAGCAGTATTAAGGGTAAATCAACAGTATTGAGGGTAAATCTGCAGTATTAAGGGAAAATCAACAGTATTAAGAGTAACCTGTGCGGACATTCACACTCTCACTGACATCTGTCATCCTATTGTGAGAACTATGAACATTATCAATACACATTTATGTGTTGCTGAACAGCTTATTTCTCTGTGATTACAAGTATGTGAATATGTGTTTGTAATACCGATAGGAATAAAGGTTATTCCAATTGACATGCTTGTATAAAATGATCCTCTATTTTCAAAGGTTTACTTTTCGAGAAGCTCTTTCGAAAACTTTCCATTAAATTGCTAATTTGCTGCGAGTAGTTCAACCCTTCGACCAAATTATCGGTGCCACGTTTTTTTTTATAAAATTTGGCCCATGTCTTTTTCTATGGAATTTAATATTTGGTTACTTGAACAATGTTGGACAAAATGCACTATCTCAGCAACCACTACAACAAAATTAGCTGTCTCAGCAACCACTACAACATTTACAAAACTAAGAAAACACCAACTGGAGAAATCATGTAGCGAAATTAGAGCGATAACAGATAAGAGGCTATTAAACGATAGAGATGACTCTCCGCTGTAGTTGTGTGAGGTAAGTGTGAATTGCCTGCTTGGAGTCAATAAGTGGAAACATTTTGCTGCTCGTGATAAGATTTTGAATATTAAAACTGTTCACAAGTATACATTTATTCATCAAAATTATCTCACCTGGAGAATGAATCGACATAGTACTAAAATATGTGCAATAATAACCTCTTTAATTTTGATCCCACGGTGAGCTACTAGCCTTCGAGCGCATTTGGAATATCTGCACCATTGACAAAATACAAGTGCCTATATATAGTCCGTCATTCAATATTCAGCCTTCGTTCATTAAAGAATTTATGTGTCCATAATTCAAAGAACTAATTCATATAACAGAATTAGCATCAAATAAAAACAAAAATAATCATAGTATACATAAAATATCGCTGAACAGAATTCCTCATCAATTTAATTCTTGTTTTAAAGTGGTTATTTAGGGAATGATACATTACTGTATTTGTGCGGATGCAACGAAAGATGAAGCTGTCAAAACCGTGTTGAACGATTCAGATGTGAGAGTATAGAGTGAAAAAATAACAAGTGGCCTTCTTAGTTGACTACGTCATTATATTCCTATTGCTGCTGTTTGGAACATGAGTTCTTGTCAAGGAATGATATTACAATGGCATACATTCAATATTTAAGCATTCTTATGTTCGGCGTTGCTCGACAACGGTAACTGTACACATCTTAAATATACATGTAACATAATGTCAACAAGTGAACATAAATTGAAGCATATGGAGCTATGCTTAGGGTCTATGATTTTCGTTTAACGATAGACACTGGGAATCTATGAAAGAAATTCCCTTAACATCCGTTAGCGCCTTCTTGCCTTCTGGTATGAAAACGAGAAAACTTTGAAGTGCGGTTTAAGGTGTAACGAACTTTCGCTCGCTCTCTCTATATATATATATATCGGTATGACATTCCTTTAATAGTAAACCTTACTTCCATTACTTTAAGTGCGTTCATTACGGTTCTCTTTAAAGATTTGTACAACAGAAAACTGTTCTGACCCTAACCTACTAGAAACCCGAACAAATAATGTTATAAGGAAAATTATTCACCTAAGGGGTCACGTCCAATTAATCGAGGCGCTTTCTCGATGCCTTCGAGATGGATC
Source organism: Hanleya hanleyi (assembly GCA_036873755.1). Taxonomy (NCBI): domain Eukaryota; kingdom Metazoa; phylum Mollusca; class Polyplacophora; order Lepidopleurida; family Hanleyidae; genus Hanleya; species Hanleya hanleyi. The sequence goes on from JAVTVY010023019.1 coordinate 18,889, forward strand.
GAGAAATTTCTCGGCTGAAACCGGGAGGGCAGAACCGGGACCCCTGGCGACGTCTCCCGGTCTCCTCCCGGTTCTATCTCGATCGAAACGCTCCGGTTTTCGAGATGGACATGACATTTATTGGTAATCTCGAAAAGGGTCCTGGTTTCTATATGCCCGTGTTTCTTTGGCCGTTTCGTAGCTTCTGAGATTATCGAAGTGTTGTGCGGGCACCAAATGTTGGGACCGCTCGTCGTATACGCATATGGCGGCCCAAAATGGAATCCCGACAACGAAATTTTTTTGGAAACAGTTTTTTTTCTCCATATTATTCAACTTTTAATCGATACCGTATGTTCATATCCTGAGGTTTTCCTAATCCAGTTGAAATAAAACCTTTCATTTATCTTTAATGAATATATATTTGAATGATATTCTCTTACCTGGATTGTTTGATCGTCGCTATATAGCTGAAATATTGCTGAATGCGACGTTAACCTTAGTTCTCTCTCTCTCTCTCTCTCTCTCTCTTACCTGGATAATTGATTGTATATCTGACGCGGAATAAATGACATATTCATGGTATTCGTTGCCTCATTTGCCGAATACAAAGAACATAACCGACAACCATAGAGTGTTTAACGTAATAACGCGAAATAAGACAAGAACTACGGTCGATTTTGGAAAGAAATCGACATGTCATTTGTGTTAATGACACCGACAGGTGCACTTTCTTTCATAAATGTTGATTCCGAATCAGAGAAAATAATATGAATTCTACACCTTCCGCTCAAAGACTCGTTTGTATACGTCGGCCATTAGCGGATCGCATTGTTAGTTGCACTGTGTGAAGCAATCTGATTTCCTGTGTCTAGCAAATTAACCAAATAATGAAAGTAATTAACGCCCAATTCAGGGCGCAATGACGTTTTGGACCTACGTTTCACTATCAACGATACTGCTTTGTCCATGCGAACGGCTGACAGAGAGTGCTCAAAAACTTCGATCGAGCGTTTATGTTAAAATCCTTCGCTTTCGAGTGAATTGTCAGTCGATGTTGTGGTATTCAATGTCGCTATTTGTCTGAATAACGGGTGAATCTCTAACGAAGGGTCAAGTCAAGCTGCTATCAAAAAATATTATCAATAAAGATTTTCTCCCATCCTGATATACTTTCAGAAGAACATATGTAATTATATTCTTGATGTAATTTATTTCAATCACAGCTCCTGGATGTATCTGATCAAGTGATTCAAATTCTAAAAGTAGTTTCGAAATAATTTGGTTATACTGAATAATAATGGGCAGCTGATACCATTTCAGTGGGTGATGATTCTTTCTTCCCATTCAGACCATGCGACTCCAGATATCCAGACGGTCTTACAAAATAATATTAAATTATTCATTTTCAATCCAATTCATTATCCGTCTGTTAATGCATATGTATTCGCCGAGATTAATTTCGCTACCACAGAGAACTACATATATATATTACGAGCATACGCCTTCTGAATGGTTCAAACTATTTGAAGGCATCTCGATTCCACTCTCAAAGCAATTCTATTTATTTCGAGGTGGATCGAGATGGTTTTGTGCTTCGAGAGAAAAGCGGGAGCAAACTGGGACAACAATCGATAGAGATAAACCGGTACCCTTCGAGACGAGAGATTTATCGGTATTACTCGGTTATCGAGAAGCCGTTTCGATCGGTTGGACGTGACCGCTAACATATCGCCACTGAAAAATACCTATGTAATAAATAACCCCGGTCTCATCTTTATCATGACAAACCACAGGAGCAACTCACATAACTAGTAAATGCGAATATTAACTTCCATTTCTAAACTTAAATAACAAAAACATGACACGAACTGGAGCTCTTCTATATACTTTTTCCGTCCAAGTTGATGACATGAATCATCAAGGCTTTTAAGTCGATAATAATGATAAGTCCGAACACTATTGCTACCAAGATTGCCCCTAAGTAACCCAGACTCTGAGATGACGTTCGGGGGTCATCGGCACATGTCAACTTCCTCTGATAAGCCGATAATTTCGTCGTATCCAGTGTTAAATTTTTTATGATACTATCGATGAATTCCTTCTTCTCCTCGTCTGTTTGGTTATTTCCGGGTTGGCATCTACAGGAACAGCTGACGGGCGTGGCCTCACTTTCGGTCGTTATGGTGTAGTTGCCGGTGGTGATGGATAAATGCTCAATGGAAATTGCCTCGCCTGGAAAAAGCAAAAATGCAATTCTCATTTCAGTGAGATGCAATCAATCATTGAAAGATCCCATACAGATAACATGAGGAATATTACCAAACAAGCGTCAGATGAGACATTCAATATTCTTGCAGTTACCAGTTTTAACCCAGGTTGAGGCGTTTACTCCATCAGACGTCCACGGTGATCATTCACTAACATCAGATGAGTTGTTTGAGCTAATCTGTCACCACAGCTTCCGAGCTAGCGTATCTAATTCCGCTTAAGCCGGTGCTAGGGGCCGTGTGGATATTTCATAGTCTCCACATGAACAGCTGCAATAAAACCGCGGCTGAGATACTAAAGCTACGTCCGAGAATCCGCCGTATTCTCGGGGCCTTAATGTTAGGTGCCGCGGGGTGCTTTCCTGTAGAGTCATATGGTTGCTTTTTAGTAGCCAGACGTCGTCAATTTTCCCACCTCTTGCATATCCCTCCAATGTAGCCGTCTTTCATGAAAGAATTTCCACCTCAATAATGAAAAGCCCTATATAAGATGGCCTATTATACTTATACCTATGCTTATTTTCGTGTGTTTTTGTTTAAAATTCTTATGTCCGACTAACTCTCTCTGAATAACAGAAATTTTCCCAAATATTCTAGGCCTATAAAGAATAAGATTAATGGCGGGATGCCAACAAATGCGCGACAAGTATGTTACGGAACGAGGTTTTTCCCCAAATCAGTCACCTTTTGATGCAGCTTGTAATTTGAGTATACTTAATTTTGCGCATATCCGGACTCAGGATAAGATGTTGAAGGTTCTGAAGAAAGGCTATGTGAAGGACAATGGCTGACAAGTAGATGAGGATGTGGATGGGGGATCAAAGTGGGTGTGATACTTACCAGTAATACCAGTCGAAGGAATAGTCGGAAGTGTCATATGTGGTTCTGTAGATGATTCGTTCCCGTTCGTCTCTGTCGACACCGGTTCGGTTTTCAGTTCCTGTGTGCTAGTTGGAGTAACGGTCTCTGGTTTGAGTTGTCCTGTAGTCTCCGTGGCCATACTGGTCGTTGCCAGTGGAGTTGTAGTTGTCAAATCGGACAAATGATCCTTGCCGGTAGTTGTTGAATTAGACGTCGTAATGCTGTACGAGGTGTGGGCAGTAGTAGACGTAGTAGATTTCGGTGGTATTGTGGTTGTTTCATCAGAGGTTGGGATACTAACGGATGTGTTCGATGTCGTTTCCACAGTTGGTTTTCCTCCGCCTTTCCATGGATCATCATCATTCGTGTATTTCACATTACCGACATCTACAGGATTCACGCTTGCTGTGAAGTAGTCATGAAATTAATAAGTGAAAAACATTAAATCGGCAACAATGTCATTTTAGGGGTAAAAGCGCTCGATGTATGTTTATTTTCTTTCAGATTGACCGAACGAAACACGAAGGGAACTAAATGTAAACGCGTTACAAACGATTATAGGAAACAAAACGCTTTCAATATCGCTTACGATGTCATAAATATTTCGTTTATCAGAACCCGTTTTCTTTATCAAACGCGTTCGCTCTGGTAGAAATGCTTTTACGAACGCGTTTTAAGTACGCGTTCCCCCTTTCGTTCAAATCGCGCAATACAAGTCCAATACAATACACAGTTACAGTTAATCATATGAACACTCGCACAAATCTAAATATAATACCACTTTACTTTTCAAGCTGGGGAAATATTGGAGGAGTCATTATTTGGCATTATAACAAGGAATTGTTCATAAGATAGCAGGGACCTAATCTGTATATGCACGTTATTGATATCTAAAAGTAATAAGTGGCGGAGGACTGTATACTAGCAACATAGCAGAAAGCCTCGTTATATATTGTATTTTCCGACGAGTTTACAATGAAGCCCAGTTCTGAAGAGCCCTCGGTGACCGAGTGATATAAGGCGCTTCGCTGGCGATCGCTAGCCTCACACTGCTGAAACGGTACGGGTTCGAGCCCCGCTGGTGCATGTGTGGAAGTTTGCCAGTGACTTGCCGGCGAGCAGTGGGTCTCTTCGGGTACTCTGGCTTCTTCCACCATTGAAGCTGGCTGTCACCATGTCAGTGAAATATGTGACATTAAACAATAACCAAATTAAGCAAATTAAGTTCTGAATTAAGCAAGGTTCTATTGTACACATTCTGAAACAAGAAATGGTAGTTGAAATTTGTCTATTACAACACATATAAGGGTAGTGGGAAGAGGTGCCGACATACTGACTGCGTCACATGACTCTACAGAATAATCTTCTGGTTAACCTATTCTAAAGCACATACCAAGAATCTAATGATTCGTGATATCGCATTGATATCCATATCAATGCACAAGAATGTTTGGCTTCGAGGAGAGAACAAATTTAAATTTCTGAGATGAGGACATCAACTTGACGCAGTCAACCGGCTTCACTTTGAGCAAGAATTGTCTTACTAAACCGAAACGCATAGTGAAGTAATCGGGAATTTGGTATATTATTTAATGTGGACATAATTAATAGTTATCATAATGTCACGGACGAGAAGTTCGCCGCCGATCTCATCCCATACAACATATTTGGAGGCAAATTTCTCAGTGCCAGGAACCATATGTTGTATGCCTTGTTTCGGTGAGTAATTTATCAAAACTGCCAATGAATTTTAGATCAGCTTCCCATATTTCAATGCCACAGAGCGGGATTAGGTTGATTAAACAGTATCATGCTCAGGGTAGAATTTGGGTTGTGCTAGAAAAATATTGGTGTCTATTATTAATTGAATTCAGTTCTTTGATTTTGAGCTCTGCGATACTTTCAACAAACACACCTATATCGTTAATGATCGGGTCCAAATACTTATACCAGTAAATGCGGTCAGTTTCAGACATTTGCGTTCTCAGAAGGTCTTTACTATTTCTTTCATTCAAAACTTTGAATTGATTAGTGTCTGTAACTTGGAAGCTTAAAACAAATCTTTACGTCATCAATGAAAATATTAAAATAGTAGGCTGGCCAAGGACACCAAATTTAATTTTGATGGTATTGTTTGTTACAAATTTATACCCATGCTAAATTAGTTCTTTGGGTTGTAGGTTTCAAGGTGAGAGGCGATACCACTCGGATTTTAGGCATTAAAGTCAGTTTTGGGTCACATTTTGGGTCAAGTACGGTCAAAATTTGTAAAAAAAAAAAAAAATCGTTCCAAGCTTAATTTTCATCGTGATGTTTGTTACCAATATGTATCAATGCTAAATTAGTTTTATAAAGCAGGTATGGATGATAGTTTAATTAGTGGAATTGATGTCCTTTTAAGGTCAATTTAATGTCATTTGAGGGGCAAATGAGGTTAACATGAGTGAAAGTCATTTTTTTCTTTCATACATATTTTGTTGTTTGTTCATTACTTTAATGTGCACTGTGTTTCAAGGTAGGAGGTGGATACCGGTCAAGGACATGCGAATTTTGATGAAATTGTTTGTTACAAATGGTTACTCATGTTAAATTAATTCTTTGTGTCATAGGGTTGAAGGTGCCCGGATTTTGAACATTTTTAGGTCGCTTTTTTGGGTTGAAATAATTTCCATTGTAATGTATGTTGCCAATGAGCATCCACGCTAAATTGGTGTTATGTACTGCAAACATTTGACACAGGTATAGTTAGCGCATTATTGATTGGAATTGAGGTCATTTTAGGGGTCAAATTAGGTTAAAATTCTGTTTTATTTCATATTTATTGTGTTGTTTTGTTAATTACTTTTGTATGCACTATGGTTCAAGATAGAGTGGATAAAAGGTCGACTTTGGCAATTTGAGGAGTAGACCTACTGTATGAGTGAATTTTAAGATTAGTGTAGGGTATTTCGGTATTTTTTTGCTTGTGAATTTTGGCAATATGCATTATCTTATAGATTGAACCTTCCCGATCAAGATAATTGTTGGTGCTTTTTTTCACGAATTTACATCGCCCTTTTGTTTTCAAGTTATTCACATACTAGGCATTATTCTTAGCTCATTGTGCGAATTGGTTAACACAAATGGACATCTCATCAAGGCCCAGCATCTGATGCTTATTTTAAATCTGTTTACTTAATTTTCAGCTTAAAATATGATGGCTTAAATCAAATTGGTGGGCATGTGGGGTAATGTGAAAATTACAGTTTTTCATGTTGCTCATGTAGTTCAAAGCATTACCCTCACTATTTATCAACACCGAGTGATCTCTATGCATAGCCTAATCTTTTATACCCGTTTTGAATATATTTACATGAGCCAAAGGTCAATATTTGATGGTCAATTTCAAAATCGCGGCCATATACGGTCATCGGAAAATCACACTTTTGGCTTTTGCTCGCATAGTTCAAGGCATTATTCTTAGCTCACCATGTAAATTTATGAAAACCGAGAGATATCCAATCAAAAACCAACATCTTGGTCCAATTTTGAATGTATTTTCATATCCCTAAGATCAAGAGTTGATGATCAAATTCGAACTGGCGGCCGTAAAGAATCATCTTTTTCCTGTTGCTCGTATATTTCAAGAAATTATTTTAGCAAATTTGCTAATGTATCAAAACAGATGGATCTATGAGCATCGCTTAACGTTTACGATCATCCTGAATCTATTTGCATATCCCCGAGGTAAAAACACGATGGTCAAATTCGTGTGAGGTTTGCTCTCTCGTCGACTTTATGATAAAACATATGCTTACAATTTTGACATCGTAAACTATCCCTACCTGGGCAGAAATATTTCAGTGGCGCCTGCATATGGCGTATACATATGTCGCCTACTAGCATTTGCTAGATCCCGTGTTAAATGTACTGATTTTAATCAACGTCACAAAACATTATAGCGGAAACTTATAAGCAGAGCTATACCACCAAGCGCTTCCATTCAAAGTACGAGCGTAGCGTGCAAGATCTATTGCGCTGCTTTCGTGACGTGTCTAATTTCGCTTAACGCGGAACTAACTAGAAGCCGTATGATCCCATGTACATCAAGATCCTCATGGTATTCATATAAACAATCACAATCAAAGAGTGACTGAGACACATTATTCTTTGGATGAAGACTTTATAACGAATATCATATGAATTACGAATAATGATCAGCGATACGGATTTGATATTTTTGGAACATCACGATGTCTTGCCGGCATCATTAAAAAGGGCTGAGCGCTTCTCCAACCTAAGTTTATGTATACTGTGGTTGTCTTTCTTGAATTTGGAGCTAATGCTGCTATATGGAATATGAAATAGGTCTTTGAATTATGGACGCGGATATTCTTTAATGGACGACGGATGATTAATGAATGACAGACCAGACGCTTGTAATTTTGAAACTCCTGCCTTTCCATGTTGCTCGTGTCGCCGTGTGACCAATAAGGTTAGGCGCGACTTTAAACTTCAAACGACCGACCGACCATGTTGCTCGTATTGAGCATTGATTGTGCATTTTGTTCAAAACCGAAGGGTATCACGTCCTATCCAAATACCTTGTGCCAATGTTAAATCCATTTGCTCAGTTTTGGCGATCATAAGGCGTCATCTTAAAATTCGTTTTCTTTAAAGTTACTGTTAGAATATTTTTATTCTTGGTACCAACTTGCTCAATTGAACAAAATAGCGCGACAGCTTATTACATCATGTCCACTTTTTCTGTTGGCATATTCTTCAGCTGTTCAATTCAAAATGGTGACCATGTGGGTTCATCGGAGTCACTCGAAACTCGTGCTCAACTTGATAAATGTTATTCGCCAAATTCCAAGCTTCTTGCCTGGTAAAAGACATATACTGTTTGAATCTGTCTTACAGAATGCGTATTATTTTACAGTCAACGACAGGCCGCATATACAAATAAGTATTTTACCGACGAGAGCTTTCTCTCCCGAGTGTCATGTAGTCGGGAATGTGCCGATACTACTGCTCAATGCAAATCAATTCGTCGACATACACAACATGTCACCAGAGAAAGAACAGATATCCTATTCGTTTGTTTTGAGCTCACCTATATGCGCCATTACTTCCCTTCCTCTTAAGTCATGAAGTAGACGTCATTCCGCATACATGTTTGGAACTGACTGTGCCATATTCTCTGTGAATGCCGATGAAGCGCCGTATATCACTAGCCTATCATTAGAGCTGGAATATTCTGTGCAATACAGTCAGATGTCTCATTACTTGTTTTTATAGGCGTAGGATTATACACTCAAGTTTCACCCCGTCGTGTGCAAAATAATTTCTGCGTCAATAATCTGAAGATCCTTGTGTATGACAGGTACGATCAATCCCGAATATAAATGGAATTAAAATTAGAAGAAAAAAATCAGGATAGTGTCCTGCAAGAGAGAAGCAGTCAACAGTGTTCAATTAGGACAGCAATACATCAGGATGTTCTGATGAACCCATCTGCTTTAATATCCTCATGGTGCTCATATGAACAGTCACAATCAAAGTGTGACTGAGATATATCATTTTCTAGATGACGAATTTACAACGAATATTGAGAATACTGATCAGCGATACGGATTTGATATTTTTGGAACATCATGATGTCTTGCCGGCATCATTGGCAACTGTTGACCGCTTCTCTCTTGCAGGAAACTAGTCCATGTCTATGTATACTATTATTGTCGTTCTGAATTTGGCGCTAGTACCGTTATATGGAATATGTATTTGGATTATGGACGCGGATATTCTTTAATGGACGATGACTGAATTATGAATGACGGACCAGACGCTTGCAATTTAGATAAATACCTTCTAGAATGAACAATGATGAAAATAAAAGATAAGAGCAACTATTTATCGGTGACACCAATATTTGATGCGCTGCTTGCCCCCCACTACGATTGCCGTCAACAGCTCACAGAGTACATTCTAATTGACGTCAATATCTCACAGAGTACATTCTAATTGACGTCAAGATCTCACAGAGTACATTCTAATTGCCGTCAAGATCTCACAGAGTACATTCTAATTGCCGTCAAGATCTCACAGAGTACATTCTAATTGCCGTCAAGATCTCACAGAGTACATTCTAATTGCCATCAAGATCTCACAGAGTACATTCTAATTGCCATCAAGATCTCACAGAGTACATTCTAATTGCCATCAAGATCTCACAGAGTACATTCTAATTGCCATCAAGATCTCACAGAGTACATTCTAATTGCCATCAAGATCTCACAGAGTACATTCTAATTGACGTCAAGATCTCACAGAGTACATTCTAATTGCCATCAAGATCTCACAGAGTACATTCTAATTGACGTTTCAGATGAATATAATGATTCATTAGACAATATTTAAACCCTTGAATCGATCAATAGTTGGCCGTCTTTACTTGGATCGATTGTAGATGTAAACACAGACACGATCAATTTTCCTCTTAATTGACAATGGGGCGTTTGCTTACATAAACGTACATGCATAATGCCACATCGTTTTCTGCTTAAATATGCCATCTGATTGTCACGAACATTGCTTTCTTCTTAAATATGCCATCTCATTCTACCGGAATTCCTCAGTCTTCAGTTTAGGCTGACATCCCACATCAAGTTCCATATAAATCATGTGCATCAACGCTCTTACACAATTGGAATTTTCATAAAACAGCGTGTACCCTTCACTCTCAGGATGTTTGGATATAGAACTAGACGTGACATACCCAAAATGGTTGGGTCAAAAAGGCCCAAAATGTTTTGGATCAAAATGGAATTTGACTCGAACTCTTTGGTTCCGTCACGTCAATACCCAAAAATATCTGGACAATTTGACCCAATCCTTCTGACTGTGTTGTAGTATGATACATAATTCCAATGTTGCATCTCATTTTTCTAAATGGGCCATAATTAGGGGAGCTAGGATATGTAGAATCAGTCAAATCTGAGCTATGGTAATCGTTTAAGAAATAAATACTATAGGATGTTTTCGTAAAAACAATACACATGTTTCTTCCAGTTAGACGATATTCGTAGATATATTGTACATGGTTAAGCTATTTTATTGATGTAACCAGAACGACCGATTGATCGTGTCATACTTTCAAAATATAGATCTGTTCCACCAAGAAAACACGGTAAAGTACAGCATAAGAAAACCAGTTGGATATAGTCGCGTCCCCATACCGAAACAAAGGGGCATCCGAAATGCTTTTTAGATACAAAATTGTGTGTACAGCAGGTTTCAGACTTTGCCCTACTTTACTTCTGCAAGACTTCCTAACTCGAGATAAATACATGCAGGAAGAAAACAACTTTGAAGATGCACCATCTTTTTCAGGATAATAATATTCCATCAGGATTGACGAAGATATGACGTGTGATTATTCCTCCACGGAATTCTGTGACAAATATGACGATTTAAATCAACGACCGAAACTCGTTCAAAAATGTATTTTCTCCAAATTGCCTTCAGAACAATATTATCAAAATATCATACTACTATGAAAAATACCATTGAGTAGTGCGGGATAATGGGCGTCATCATTCTCAGATTTCGCTCAAACCAGGGTTGGAGACCCAGATACAATTAACAGGCTATGTGTATGAGATATCGTTTATGATCAAATGGAGTGGTAATCAGAGTGAAACTACAAATTTTAATATTAAATTATATATACGGGCGACAGATCCGGTACTCGGTAACCAAACGTCGTCCAAAAACAAAAGACCGTGTTCACGTTTAGATTGGCGCTAAAAGGATTTCGACCATATCCACAGCATGTTAACATTTAAACACTAATCTAAACCTTCTCAAATGTAGACGAATCTCAAGTTTTATCCCTAAACACTGGCTTCTTAAGAATGTATCAATATATGAACACAATCTAGTTTCTTACAATGGTCGTCAATTCCGTTTCACTGGTCAGTATTCAGAAATTGATCCAAATAAATGAATAAATAAAAAACGTTTTCGACGATAAAGATTTAAGACAAGAGCATCGTATGTCTTACTCGTCAGACTTACCGCTTCATTCTTATGAGAAACTGGTCTCTGTTGCAGCAAACGGTCAAGCTTGTAAACATGTGTTTCATAATTCACGAGGAAATTCAATGAGTACATAAGGTTGGACATGACAGGGTAATAAATATAGGCCTACCTTTGAAACATTCCTTTGTGTATAGTCTCTTCCTAAACATTGTCGTTGTCCCATCGATTAGAGTTGTATAAGAGTCAGCTATATGCAAGGTACAGGAGGCGAAGGATTTCACCAAATTGACCCCGATGGTTACACCCCAACACTCATGTGTGGTGGAGTTCACACTCAAGCATTCTGATTGACAAGCTTCGATGTTGCTCACATCGGGCCTTTCCGCAGATGTTATACCTGCTCCAGTAACTGTTGTCATATAAACAATATCCGCAAACTCACAATCTCCTTAAACAGAAGAAATGCCATTTTAATCGTAATAAGTTAGATTATCAGAATAGCGATGTCTATAAGAGAGTACGGTTTATTCCCCCAACGCCTTCACGCTTTCCCATTTGCCCCTCAATGCAATTAGCACAGACAGGGATGTATATGGCTGGACGACTTATTCAATGGCTAATTACGTCAATCGAGAAAACCCATGGAATCACAAATAATCAATAGTCATTAGAATGGTTTCGTCAAACAAGCTATTTACACGCATTAGACAATCTTCGACTGTCTGCTAGATATTATTATAATTGGTTCTGAACCACAGTGCAATGTCCTGTCTTTAATAATAATAATAATAATAATAATAATAAATAATAATAATAATCTTTATTTTCACTCGAAGGGCTCATTTAGCCAAAGGCTACTGATAGATGAGGACGAGCATGTGTATATACAAATATAGTCCATGGGCCAAGACCCCATATTTCACCGATCGGTACCACTCGAGGTGGCAAATTCTAATAATGTTTTTCGAAGAGGTACATGTATGTAGATGTTATCTCTATGTGATAACCGTTGCAAATCGGTAGTTTAACGGTAGCAAAACACACTTTCTTGACCCCACCCCTGATCGTTTTCCGATCTCGAACAATGGGAGCAGGGGAATGGTTCCTCAGATATATTAGTTATTTTTGTCGCTGGAGAGCTGAAGCTTCACATACTTTGAGGGTAGGGTCTGGTCCATTGGCACAGATTAACATATCTTAATAATACCATCGTATGATGTCGTAGTGTCGTAATAACTTGCGGCAGCATTTATTATCGGAATTTTGGTGGGTTTTCCATTTGTTTTTCTAATTCTGCTGGCATCATGTGACGTATAAACTAGGTGAGGTATTTGTATGTAGATTTTGCCCATACGTGATAACACATGCAGATCAGTAGCGTAGTGGTAGTTATGGTACAATTTGTGAACCCTCCCTCCATCACATTCTAACCGAAATTTGGGGGGTGGGGTATGATTTCATGGATATTTTAATTATTCCTCTTGCTAAAGAGCTATGACTTTCACAGTTACATATTAGGTATTGACCTATCGAAACAAGTTAACGGGGTTTGAAATGATCATTTTATGACGTCAAAGTGGCGTCATAACTTGGACAAGTAATTTTGCAAGTTGTTTTTCCAATCTTGCTGGAAAATCTTGAGGTAACAGATTAGGTTCATATTTTGTGAGGGGCATTTGCATGCAAATGCTATCCATGTGTGACAGCCGTTGTATATCGGTAGTTTATGGGTGGTTATGGTACATTTTCTGGACCCACCGCTTTCTGTATTCTCAACCCAAGTTTGCAGGTAGAGCATGGTCCTTCCGATATATACGTTATGGTTAGATAGCTAAAAAGTACCAACCTTTACCACCATGCCCTTTTTTATTGAAGCATCTATTGAAACCTTCATCTAATGCTGCGAGGACGTCACCGTGACTGAATAACAATGATGATAATTTCGGGGTTATTTTTTTTCTCATTTTTACTTGGACCAAATGAAGTGATAAATCCTGTTATGTTTCTTTGAAGAGCGTAAGCGGCCAATTGTGGCCGTACGAAGACGTAGAGAAGGACAGTTAAGGAAATATTCCTGGATATTGCGATATTTCCATTGATTCTCATCTTGACTACCAATCGTCCTTCCTATTCGTATCTTCCCACCAAATTTTGTTCTTCTGTCATTATTGGTATGCAGCTGACAAAATGGAATTTTCCGCTTAATCTACCATATTCGGAGACCATATTTTAGATGTCTGCCATTTGGTTATAATTGCAATCAACCTTGATGAGTATACAAATACCTTGTCAATTTACACTCAATTTACAAATGCTACAACATATTATCACCCTTTATGATGAGCTAATGTTGATCATCTTATGACTTGCATCGTTACATTTCCTTACCATCTTGTCTACCCATTGTGTGCTAATCCTGGTTGGTCAACGTGGTATCCCAGCAAATTTTATGCTTTAGTCATGCAAATATGATGAACGGATAATCCACTCGGTGGTGCCAACTGCAAATTTGTTTCATAGCTAGAGATGGTCATATGTGTTAGATATCTGTATATGAAATGCGATGTTTGTTTCCTAAAATGCATAAACATTGCCCTTTTAGAGTTTTTCCAGAAGATAGTGATGCCACTCTTACGTCTGGGCATTATGCATGACCAATGGCCTCTTTCAGAGATTGCAAAAGATAGAAATGCAGAAAATCCAATACCATCAATAACGTGTTGGAGTATTCACGTGTTGGAGTATTCATGTCGTCTCAAAACACATGATAGACCTACTGAGGAATCTGAAGGTGGCAAGATATCCAGGAAACCAACAAGGTCATTCCACCACCGCCACCAGGCCATTCTCTCCCCCTATCTCTTCTACTGTAGGGGCCCTGGCAAATGGTTTTGCTAAACGTAAATAGTTCATTGATGACGTCGTCTACTCTGTCAGCAATCAAGTGATTCACTTTGCTGTGATCAAAATTCACACGGGTCTGGCGCTGAGGCCAGAATGTCGCTTGCGTCATTCGGAGCTCGGCTAAAGAGAAGACCTCTCCATAATTATCTGTTTAAACGAATGTCAACTCTTCTCATGAGTGTTAAGGTAGACCATAGTATTCGCAGTGATGATTCGCACCTGGATGTATAACTTTTGTCTGAATGAAAACGAATATGTCACGGGAACCCTGCATACGTAGTATCGTCATCATAGGCTTCGTCATCAGTCGGATTGATGTCGATACTCAATAGTGAAATGCTGCAAACCTGAAACTGGACTAACAGGCTGTGACCATACTCGGATGAGATGGTTGCTGAAAGGGAGTATGCTATATCCTGCTAACATCTCTAGTGGAACATGAAAACTTCCAACGATGATGCAGAGAGTATGCCTACATCGTCAGCTATAGAGACGGATAGTTCGATAACAGTGTTCAGAAATTATTTCACTTCCACTGAAACTAACTGACCATATGACATTATGAGGAAATGGTTTGCCTAAATGATGATCAGGCAGTTTGGAAATATTGTTCAGAAGTTGAATGGAGCTACATCCTTTGAAATGAGTCTCTGACAGGTTTAACTCTTCATGTAACTATTATATAAATTATACACCATTATGTAAATGATGAATGCTCCCTGCATCAATAAAAATCCAGGATCATCACACCAACCGGTCCTAATTACACATTTTCCTGCATACAGTCATGACCAGTTCTAGTGATTTGTGATGGTGATACAATCATGTATGACACTTATGGAATTTCTGCATCAATAATCGAAAACCCTTATTCACAAGACACTAATAACACAATAACAACAGCAAGGTATCAACAATTTGAATTTGTTACATCCCTTTTTTGTATTTTGAAACTTTTCTGGCATCATAAGAAAGCGGAAAAGCAACCACAGCCTCCATATTGCCGAATGGATGAGCAAATGGCAAAAGTTTGAGTTTTGAGTTTTATGCTAAGTGTGAAAATTAATTCCACAAAATAAATCCTGCCCCTTAAGGTGTGCCACCCCCCGGAAAGTTTCGTAGCAATGGCCCCGTTCTAATTTCATATGTGTCACTGTCCGTGTTCTGCTTCATCATAATTCTTCTTGCCTTCTTAATAGCTTATATCTATAATACCATCCTGTTCAGCATTATCAACGCGGCAAACGAGCATAAACAGATCGATGGCTGGCTTCGTCTACACGGTGATCGGGGCCATGGGGTAAATTTTGTCCTGCCTCAGTTATGCCCGTTGGATGTGCCTAAAATGCAGGACTCATTTACGAAGAGAAAATCTGACAGAAAACGAGCGGGTTGACACCCACTTTTTTCGCCTTGTTAAGTTGGTACCGGACCTGGAAACATGAGAAAGAAGTTTAACTGGAATCGCTGTTATAGATATTTCTGGAAATTGAGCCGCATTTGACCATTTTTCGACATTTTAAGGGTTTTACTTGGAAAAATGAAGCAAGGTTGAAGGGGAATGTTCGATATTCATTTTTCTATAACATATCAGTGCTGGGTTTTAAAATAATAGTTTAATTATGCTCTTCCAGAAAATACATACATATAAGTGATTTAGATGGAAGATTTTACGAACGTTTGTGGCCGAAAAGCGGCCCCATGGTCTATTCCTTGCCGAATGGAAGAATCTCTGGGGTGCACCCTTAAGCTACTGATGTTCAAAGTTTATAGCATATGGAGAGCAACTAAATAATAAAACGACTTTAGGAAACATTGATGGAATCTGCTATCTCGAATGGTACCAACTAAATAGGAAGTATGTATGGAAAATAGACTAAAAGACCGGCAAAAACTGATTTTCTGTTTTATGACGCCATCCAGGGCTGCTATTAATTTATGTTTACTGTTTTGTATAAACAAGGACCTAGATGTAGTGGGTGGAAAATTTCAGCCCTCTAGCAGCAAAAATGATAAATATATTCGAGGAATCATAACCCACCCCCCATATTTGGGTTCAGAATGTGAGCGGGGTAGGGTTCCGAAAGTGTGCTATAACTATCCATAAGTTGCCGATCTACAACTGTTATCACATATGGGTAACATCTACATAGAAATACCTCGTCAATGAACATGAATCGAATCTGCCATGCCAAATGGTACCAGCAGAATTAATAATCAATTTGAAAATGGACAAAAAAGAGACAATAAATGGCTCGCTGGTTATTACGTCACTGTGACGTCACCAACTGATTATGTGACATCATGTTTGCTTGTTTCAATAGAAGAGCATCTATGACCAAAGTATGCGAAGTTTTAGATCTCTAGAGGGAAACATGAAAAAAATATCCGAGAGACCATACCTCACCCCTCAAGTTTGGATTTAGAACAGGGAAAGGGGTAGGGTTGAAAAGGCGTGGTATGCTACCCTTAAGCTACCGATCTGCAACGGTTATCAGATATGGATAACACCTACAGACGTATACCTCTTCAAAAAACATTACTAGAATTTGCCACCTCAGGTGGTACCAGTTTCGACTCTGGCCCATGGGCTAATAGTGGTGTAAGTAAAAACAACAAAAATGATGAATTAAAGAGCAAAACAAAATAACAGTAAAGAGAATAAAACTAAACATGTTTAAAATTAACAAAAGTATCTAAGACAAGTGCATAATAAGACAATTAATCTAAAGCTCAATAAAATGCACCCCATCCATTAAGAATTTGTTATAAAAGAAATTAAAGCAATTTGACTTAAAAGATTTCACAGCAGTTTCATGCTGTTGAAATACGTCTGACATAATTTCCCCTCCATTTTGAATATGCTGCCCTCTGCTATCCTCTTCATATTAAATGGCTACTCTAGATCAACTGGATTTGGAGTTGTAAAGTAATGGCGACACATTTTCATGTTTTATAATTATTCTGGCACTTTAATAGTTTGTTTAATTGTCCGGATAATTGGATATCTCGGCATTAGAAACTCACGGGGTCCCGATAATTGGGTATACGTTCTGACGTCGATGACAATACTCATAAGAGGGGGGGGGGGCGGAAAAAGGGGATAGTCTTTAGGGTATACCTTATTGTAACTGGAAGATGGGCGATGTGATCCATGCTCTTCGCCTAACTAGGCGAGTAACATTGACTGAAAATGAAGATCGCCTCCTCTTTTAGCTTTTTGAATCTATGAACTTCTCACTTGGCCTCTTTCACCGCTTGTTGTGAGTATGCTCTTAGCTGAATTGCCGGAGTATTGGTCCCCTTTTCGGTATTGTCTTCGGAATGGCGATCGTTGGTTTTGACAAACAACAAAGGCCTGCCACTTAACCTTTCCCCCTTTTTAATCTCTTTTTTGAAATGAGTCGGGTGTTACACTCATTTGTTCTGTGTCGTAGTAATCCAACATTTCAAACTCTAGTAGTTGAACAACATTAATGTGTAAATACGTCGAGTACGACTTAGCGAACCATGTTGACCCCCCGTCCTCAAACGTGTGTAATAAATTTATCTTCATGTAACTACGCTGACTGAATGGTTGAGACAATTTCACTATAATCGCCTGTCTCTAAGTGCCTATTCCTCATGGGTGCACATAGTGTTGTGTCTGGTATGTCGATTTCATTAACAGAATTCCAATCACCCTGGGAAAAGTAGGCAAAACTAGCAGATCACAGTAAAATGAAACATACAAAGGCACATTTGCATCTCATGTGTATCATATGTGAGTTCATATGCGTTGGAGCGACATGCAAGAGGTGGGAAAAATTGACGACGTTTGGTGACTAAAAAGCAACCATATGACTCTACAGGAAAGCTTCCTTCGGCACCTCACATTCAGACCCGAGAATACGGCGGATACTCGGACACAGCCTTAGTATCTCAGCCGCACGTTTATTGCAGCTGTTCATGTGGATAACAGAATATCATATGGATTAGGAATACTGATGAGCGACAGGAGTTTGATATTTTTGAACATCATGACATCCGGCATCAATGAAACTGTTGACCGCTTCTCTCTTGCGGGAAACTAGCCTATGTTTATGTATATTATGATAGTCTTTTTTAAAATTTTGTGATAAAGCTGTTATATGGAACATGGTATGGGTGTTTGGATTATGGACGCGAATATTCTTCAATGGACGACGGCTGAATTATGAATGACAGACCAGACGCTTGTAACTATGAAGCATCCACACGGCCCCTAGCACCGTCTTGAGCGAAATTATGAACTTCTTCGTTAACATCACCCAGACATGTGAGAAATATATTCTCTACAAAATGACAATAAACCTTGTATAAATTCGAGGGACGATTTTATGTATGTCAAGTTCAGTCAGAAATAATGAAACTGTTACAACATTAATATCACAGAAACCAACCTATTGCCGTAGCTTTGTCATTTGTAAATTAACGCAGATCAACTCTCAAAATCTGCCTCGTGCACATAGCGTTGTACCTTTTTGTGGTCTTTATAGCATCGTTTTAAAATCTTTTCACAAACACAGGTTCAAAACAAATGCTACACAACCGCTAGCACAATCGAATGTATAATTACTTGTGGAATAACAAGAACAAAAGACAGCCTCCCGTGTGACGAACGATATCTCGTATTGATTCGTACGTTCAGTTCGAGTGTACGTTCGTAAGTGACTGAAAGAACAATTCTGTTTCTGAATCTATCGGCATATCTAACAAGGGACAATGAAAAGATTTGAGAATTGTGATCAAGTAACAGTTGAACACAAGAGGCGTGTTCAATTATTCACATTTTGTTATAACTCTATCCATTTGTCAATGAATGTCAACAAGCAGGACTGGCGAATATCGAGTATATCATCGATGCGGTACAACTGCTCGTTCAATTGAACGGGTGGGGCGTAGCAGGCCGTAGCAAAGAGGGGGAGGATCTGGGTTCGGGCGAACCCCACTTTCGGAAATATTATATATTTTTCTCATAAATTGCCCTTTTCAAACTGAGGCGAACCCCCTATTTGCTCATTTTCCCATACAGCAAACCCCCTGATGTGCCCTTTTGGAGTGAAGGCGAACCACCCCTCAGA
This sequence comes from Hanleya hanleyi, assembly GCA_036873755.1. Classification (NCBI taxonomy): domain Eukaryota; kingdom Metazoa; phylum Mollusca; class Polyplacophora; order Lepidopleurida; family Hanleyidae; genus Hanleya; species Hanleya hanleyi. Next base: position 38,027 of record JAVTVY010023019.1, read on the forward strand.
AAATCCTGGCTACGGCCCTGCGTAGCATGACAATATGATCTCATCAGGAGACGTTCTGCACAGTATATCGTTGACGTAATGTGATATTCCACTCTTTGTATGGAACAGGTAAAAATAACTCACCACCGGTCTGTTCACACACAGCGTAACCACTGGATGAACCACAGCTCATCGTCTCCCAATTTGTCGTGACGTCTAGGGATTGATTAATCAGGATACATCGCTCTGTGTCCTCATTATCCTTGTTCAACCAAGGTTGGTATGTCCCGAGTTGTCCACCCTTGTGCCACCTATACTCACCAGGGGTCGTTCCTGCATAGTTGTATAGGCCGCTCCATAAGTAGTCCCTTAATAAAGTGAGATAAAACTGGACATATGTACCGGTATTCTTTTAGTCTTTGTTTAATATGCAGTCATAATGCTATATACGGAATATACTAAATATCAAATTACAAGCGTCTGGTCCGCCATTCAGCCGTCGACCATTGAAGAATATCCGCATCCATGATCCAAAGACCTATTCAATATTCCATATGACAGTATTAGCACCAAATTCAAATAGACAATGATAGTATACATAAACATAGGCTAGTTTCGTGCAAAAAAGAAGCGGTCAACAGTTTGCAATGGTGCCGGTAAGACATCATGATGTGCCAAAAATATCAAATCCGCATCGCTGATCAGTATTCTTAATCCAAAATATTCATTGTAAAGTCATCTTGAGAATGATGTACCTCAGTCACGCTTTGATTGTGACCGTCTATATGAGCATCATGAGGATCTTGAAGTACATGGGTTCATACGGCCCCAGCCTCGGATTAAGCTGAATTAGACACAAGTTACAAGACGTAACGCCATGGATCTTGCACGCTACACTCGTCTTTTACTATCAGTATCGCAAAATTTGAGAAAATTTGAATGGAGGCGCTTGGTGGTATAGCCCTGTTTCATAAATTTCTGCAACAATGTTTTGTGGCCTTGATTAAAATCGTCATATTTGACACAGGATCTAACAAATGCTACTAGGCGAGATATGCATACGCCATATGCAGGTCCCACTGGAATATGACTGTCCAGAAAGGGATAGTTTACGATGTCGAAAATGTAATCATCTCTTTTGTCATAAAGTCGACGTGAGAGAAAGCCCGCTTCATTTTTATAGAGATACATGTATAGGTCTAAATATGATGTGCCTGTAGGGCTATCTGTAGTTTTCTTCAAATCCATTGAAGGTGGATATATATCCTTCACTGCGTCATTTATATAGCGATTATCCACAGGGAGAAGATCGTCTGTATTACAAGCGTCTAGTCCGTCATTCATAATCCAGCCGTCGTCCATTAGAGAATATCCGCGTCCATAATCCAAAGACCTATTCCATTTCCATATAACAGTATTAGCACCAAATTCAAAAAGACAAAAGTATACATAAACATAGGCTTGTTTCCTGCAAGAGAGAAGCGGTCAACAATTTTCAATGATGCCGGCAAGACATCATGATGTTCCAAAATATCAAATCCGTATCGCTGATCAGTATTCTTAATCCATAATATTCGTTATAGAGTCGTCATCTAAAAATGATGTACCTCAGTCACGCTTTGATTGTGACTGTTCATATGAGTACCATGAGGATCTTGAAGTACATGGGCTCATACGGCCCCTAGCCCCGGGTTAAGCGGAATTAGACACATGTTACGAAACGTAGCGCCATAGATCTTGCACGCTACGTTCGTATTTTGCTATCAGCATGCGATATGTATCGCCAAATTTGAGAAACTTTGAGTGGAGGCGCTTGGTGGAATAGCCCTGTTTTATAAGTTTCTGCAACAATGTTTTGTGACGTTGATTAAAATCATCACATTTAACACAGGATCTAGCAAATGCTACTAAGCGAGATATGTATACGCCATATGCAGGTCCCACTGGAATATTACTATCCAGAAAGGGATAGTTTACGATGTCGAAATTGTAATCATCTCTTTTGTCATAAAGTCGACGAGAGAGAATGCCCGCTTCATTTTTATAGAGGTAGAGATCTAAATAAGATGTGCCTGTAGGGCTATCTGTAGTTTCCTTCAAATCCAGTGAAGGTGGATATATATCCTTCACTGCGTCATTTATATAGCGATTATCCACTGCGAGAAGATCGTCTATATAGCGTTTGGTGAATGAGAAGGAACGGGCTTTGAACGGATTGGTTTTTGAAAGCGCCTGCACGTAGGCATATTCATAAGAGAACAGATATAGGTCAGCCAACAGGGGTCAGATCTGACGTTCACAACCGAAATACCTAATTCATAAGGCAGTATTTGCACCAAGGCATGTACATGTTGGCATGGAAGTCATCTACAAGTTGATTTCTTGCAAGAGAACATTTGCCAACCATGCTTAAAGATGCCAGCGAGTCATCTTATCCATGGGTCAAGACCCCATCTTTCACCACTCGGCACCACTCGAGGGGGCAAATTCCAGTAGCGTTATTTGAAGAGACATATGTTTGTAGCTGTTATCCATATATGATAACCGTTGCAGACCGAAGGCTTAGGGGTAGCATAGCATACTTTCTTATCCTGTCCCCTGTCCGTCTCCTGAACTTCAACTTTAGGAAAGAGGAATGGTTCCTCGGATATAGTAGTTATTTCTGTATCTGAAGAGATGACACCTTTTATAATATGGGTGCAGATCCCGGTCTATTGACGCAAGTTAACATAACTTCAAATAATCACTTGATGACGTCATCGTGACGTAATCATTTGGCGCAACATTTATTATCGAACACTTTCTGGCCTCCTCCAATTATATTCTAAACCCAAATGCCAGGGTCGGGGTGTGATTTCTGTTTTTGTCTTGTTGCCAGAAAGATAAAAAATTTCACACTCAGCATATTAGTTCCTCGTCTACTGAAACAGATTAACGGGATTTGAAATTATCACTTGGTGAGTAACAGTTACGTCATAACATGGAAAATAAACTTTTCCAATTTTGCTGGTAAAACTTGAGGTGGCAGGTTAGGTCTATGCTTTGCAATAGGTGTTTGAATACAAATGTTATCCGTTGTCAGCCGATGTATATTGATAGTTTAAGAAATGTTATAGTACATTTTCTGAGCTCTACCGCTTTCTGTATTCTCAACTTCAGTTTGCGGGTAGGGTATGGACCTTCCAATATTGCAGTTAGCCTGGAGTGCTGAAAAGTACCTCGATGCCCACATTTATTGAAGCGTCCAACGAAACCTGCATTTGATTCTGATCACCTTGACTGTTCTAGTCTACTGTTGGCGATCTTCCAATCCACATAGGTCAATGTGGCATCCCAGGAAATGTTATTTTTCTTGTTTTACAAACGTTTTGAGCGGGCAAACATTTTGATCGGATGATGATCCATCCGGTGGTGCCACCTGTCACCAAGCGGGCGCCATCAAAGTTGTTCCATAGCAAGAGATGATTATTATGGGGTAAATACGTATGTACATACGGTATTGATACCACTATGCCATCTGTGTACCTCATTATCCCGTGAACATTTGCTGAAAGCTGCCCAATTGACAGCCAACTGCCTCTTCCAGAGATTACAAAAGAAGATAGCATCTCAGGCAATCAGAAGCGTGTGCGTCACAAGGCCACACGACATTTGACTATTCATATGGTCAGCTCGTCTCATGAGTGTCGTTTCTGTCTGGCGTGATGCAGAGCATTGACTGGTCAAAGACCGGACGTTACGAGAACATAAACAACACGGATGTCCTCAGAACATAAGGTTGCAGGTTGAGAGCTGCTTCTATTCGGAAGAAAATAGACCTTGAATCTGTATTTCGACCGTCAATTGTTGTACAATTTTCAACCAAATTACTTATATCTATACATATTTTGTGAAAGAGCATGGCAAAGCCATTATTTTCAGACAGAGCACTGATATGTCATAGAAAACTGAATCTCGAACATCCTCCTCCAAACATCTCCCTCCATTTATTTCTTGAAAACCCCCTAAAAAGTTGAAAAGTGGTCACATGTGAAATGCTGCAACCATAATACTGGACGAACAGGTTGTGGCCATACTCGGATGGATACTTGGATGGTTGCTGAAAGCGATGATCATATATCCTGCTCGCATCTCTAGTGGAACATGGAAAATGTCAAGGTTGGTGCAGAGAGGAGGCTTACATCGTCAACCGCAGAGATGGGTTACTCCAATTTCGATAGAAATGCTCAGAATCATTTGTCTTCCACAGAAATGACTGGTCAGAGGCCTTTGTGATATAATTTGGTCCCAAATTAGTCACATGGATTACTAAGCAGTTGGAAACCTGATTTAGAAGTCGAATGCAGCTAAAAACTTTGAAATCGGATTCGTGCACAGATGTTAAAAAATACCTGTCTAAATATCTCGTCGCATTTGTAAGATCCTGTATTAAATGTAACGATTATAATCAACGTCACAAAACATTATTGCAGAAACTTATGAAACAGGGTTATACTACCAATCGCATGCTCTTAGCAAAATACTAGCGTTGCGTATATATATGGCGTTACATTTCGTAACTTGTGTCTAATTCTGACTAACCAGGGGCTAGAGTCCGTTTAGCCAATGTATTACAAGATCTTCATAGTGTTCGTAGGAACTGACGTAATCAAAGCGTGATCGAGATACATAATATCCTAGATAACGACTTTAAAACGAAAATCATATGGATGAACAATATTGATCAGCGATACGGATTTCATATTTTTGGGGTATCATGATATCTTGCTGGCATCATTGAAAACTGTTGACCGGCTTTCTCTTACAGGAAACTATCCTACATTTATGTATATTGTGATTTATTTTTTTATTTTTTTAATGTGGTGCTAATTCTACTATATGGAATAGGTCTTTGGAATATGGACCCGAAATTCTTTAATGGTCGACAGCTGAATTCTGAAATAGACGCTTGTATTTGTTATGGGAAGATCAGCAATTGAGTTCATCGCTGAACAGACACTTGAGATTTGGGATTTATGGTAGATAAAGGAATCTCTGCGACATCATTGTTGTCTACTTTATGTTATCGGCGTCGAATTATACTCACAACCTGGAATCTTGGAAATCGGTCATAAATGTCCAAACGTCCTCACTGTCCACCGTTACGAGAGTCCTGTTGACATCCTCGCATATTTCCGCCGCCTGATTCCATGGCACTTTCTTATCAGAGAAGTAGGTTAGGGTTCGCATGGCATGGTCCGTGTAGACAAATACACGGATTTCTGTTTCAAATAAATATTTAAACGAATATTAATTCCTATGGTTTGTATGGAAGCAAACATTCACAACATGAAGGTATGGGTTGTAGATTGTTTCCTCCAACGTCCTCAGTTATTGCGGCCTTCTGTCTACTAGGGTACAGGCACACGGCAATACCATCCCTTTCAGATCTGCACCGATACCTAATCGGTCGCCGTTACGGAGTAATGCACTTTGATGTATTACGGACAAAAAAAACAGGCTTGTTTTCAGTTTCGCCACAACAGTCGCTTCATAACTCTGAGCAAGGTTCCTCAAACCGACGCTATTTGTTTTTATACACTTTTGTCTTCTAGCAATCTCTACGGTTGAACGAAAAAAAAAGGAGAAAGACATTTATTTTCAATTCAGTCATTTTCGAGTCGATCGCTTCCGCTAAACGTGCAGATAAAAATTCTGATACCTTGATCGGTAAAATGATGGTCCGTTTTCCATATAAGGTCTGTCTTGTATCATAGAGAGAGAAGTTTGTCAATTAACCGACGCGTTTAATACCAATAGGCCGTCAAAGTTCTGTCGGTAGAGCCTCGGGGATTTTAGCCGTGGGGCTGGGCGCGGGGGGTGGTGAGATGGGTTCGTCATGCTCAATTGTCTTAAGCACATCTTTAAGTTCACGATTAGAGAAATAGGACCCACTGAGTACAAGGAGATGGAATGGTATAATCTGAACGAAATCTCAAAACCAAGTATGGGCGTTGGCACCAATTCTGGTCCATCTCTTGAGAGGGAAGAAACTGATCGACAACAAATTTGTAACGGGATTTTAATTGAGTCGTATGCTGGAGTTGTTTATCTCACAAAAATTCGTCTAATTGCGCCAAGATGAAGAATAAACGTGTTAGTTCTCACAAGGTAATATACATGATCTCAATCTGCCTTTTAAACAATAACTTACCTGATAGGACAATCAACAGCACGGGTACTGTGATCAAATGTCTAAGACCTACAAAATAAATAAAATTGAAACTTGAAGCTTCTAGATTAATTAACTCTTTCATGCAAATCATTATTCTTTCTCAGCAATTGCAATAAAAGATTGAAGGAGGTACGGAATTATCATAATATACAAGAATCACGTGTGTGCCTTTGGATATTTTCATGTTCAACGTAGTCAGAAAATCGGCGTGGGGTGTCATATGCCTCCACGTTTCAACACGTTTCAATTATGGAAACTGAATTCCATGAGAGCCGATCTTCTGCTACTATTTCCTATTGGCAGTAGCTCGTAATTACATATATATTCCACGGAAAAAGCAGTCATCAATGTATCGTTCAGACACCGATGTTTTATCGGCTGAAACATAGCACCTAAGTGAGCAATGACTCCCATAGAGCAGATCTTTGAAAAGAATCCATATTCAGGCGACATATTTCGCTACTAAGTTACAATCCTACTATGGCAAACTCTCCTGATCGTGTAAACTGTTGGAATAGCACGACGAAATATAGCAATTATATAAGTTATTTGAATGAAGAGAAAAATCTTACCGGTCATCGCGACGATCCCGCACCGTCTAGGCAGCAATGCGTGTTACACAAGACTTCGCCGTGTTGTCACCAAATTGGAACACCAGCGTAATATATCTTATTTTATTGCTTGTATATCCGGTATGGTCAATATTCACATTGACTACCGTGTATGTTTTCATAGCAACACATTCTATCGAATTTTCGATTTGTACGAAACTCGAATTTCACCATGTTGTCATTGTTATTAACCGATTGTTGATAATCTCAATTATGTACGATGCGCGCCCTCTGTAACTTGGCATCAAGATGGCATTGATAGCTTAAACGTTCGAATTGATCGGCACACTTTTGCATGAGCCGATGTAAGAAGCATGCATCGATCTTGAGATAATAAATGTGGTGTTTTTTATATCAAGGTTTGTTATATATCTGTATTCTATAACACTTGTGCCAATAACATCGAGCTAACCGTGCAATTGTTACACGATTTACCACGGTTATGTGAAATATACATGTGTCAAGTGCAGGTGTTCCTTCGGAGATTCCGTTTCACAAGTCGGATGAAGAAAGGGACGTCGGCTTTCATAAAAATACCAATCGAATAAAACAAACAAATAAACTGTTGTTTCCATCGGGAAATTGATTAACAAAACCACACAAATAGGCATATATTCGCATATAATAATGCCAACCGAGACGGGTGCATCGTCCCAACATCAGAGGACGAGTTTGTTTTCAAAAAAAAGGGGGAGAAAGGTTGTCAAAGTTTCTTATCTTGAATGTGTATTCATGCTTGAGGGTTTATGTATTCATGCTTGGGAGCATATTGCCTTATCAACTGGATTGCAGGAATGGATTATATCGACAATGAGACCAAATCTGTCGATACTGACTATGTCGCTGTCGTTCTTGAGCGAAACTAAATGTTGACGTGCCTATGCCATCATAGTTAGACCAAGCCGCTCCTAGGTGTGGTCACAGACTTCCGCATTCCATTCTCAACTTCAATTCTCGATACATCCGGAATCATTGTCTCTTGAGGACATGGAGTAAGTACGCAATTATCACTGCAAGATTCGCACGGTGTCTCACGGGAAGTGGACAGCATCAATTTAACAATTTCATATGCAACATTTTGAGGAATATGCCGTCGAGTCAAGCGATTGTTTCCTACTGCCATCAGATCCGACTTCCAGTAATCAAGCCGATGAAGAATTTCCACATCCAATGTCGAAATACCATATTTCTGAAAACAGCACTAGCACCAATATCCAATTAGGGATACATTAACAATATTTATAAACTTAAGCTAATATCATCCATTGGAGAAGCGACGAAACGTTCCATATCACTGATCTGCATTCTTGATCGTGTATTGTATCTCAGGCACACTGTCGTTGTCACTTTTATAGAGACTTTGAGTGAAGACACTTCGTAGTAGCCTTGTCGAACTGGTTGAATATCATGTTTAAAGATTATCTACATAACGCTTGCTGAATGAGAACGAACCGGCCTAGAAATGATCATGCTATTTAATGTCTACATTTAGTCCAATTCATAATAGAAGAAACAGGTCTGCCAAAATACCTGCACAGATAGTTCCAATTATAGAATACATATATACTGTTAACATACATGATATTTTTAAGAAATAAAAGCAACTCTGTAAACAGAGAAATATCCCATGAATGATAACAATTGTACGTGTAGAGAACCGGCATAGGTAACGTTTTACTATTATATGGATACTGAAAAAGATATTCTTTCCACCTATGCCAAAAAACGTCGGATGATAGAACAGATCAATAAATGATAGACCAAGGATAGTGGAATTGATGTCCTGAAGTGAAGCCGCATGACGGGTTGGGTAAAACAAGGAACAGATGAATCGATTTCGAAATTAAATAATTCATTTTCCATTTACCTATATTCTCATTTTCCTCTGAGCCGAGCATATTCATTCACAGTCATAAATCCAGGTATTCGGCGTGGAAGAAAATCCGTGTGCGTGAAGTGAATCCCGCAAGCACGGCCTGTGATCAGAAAAACAATCTCTCACAAGAAAGCCGAAAAGCGTGGGGAATCTAACCTAGGCCGCATTGGTGAGAAAATGTGTAGAAATTGTGTGAACTCATTAGCGCTTTCGCAATACGCGTTCAAGCTGCTTAGATATGTCGTATTTAGGATTCAAATTACGAGACATAGGGTATGAAAAAAAACATGGGTTTCGCCAGAAGGTCTCGCCCAACAACCTAAAAATTTCACAAAGAATGTTGAAAAGAGGAAACAAGTACACGCGAATTATAATATAATTATGGCTCGTGTAAGAATCGGACACTAGCACGGTGTTTCAAAATGTAAGAAGATATTTATATTATAATTTATTCCTGAAGATGGCTGCAATTATTAGTACAGACGACGTCTAAAGATATCTAATGTAACCGAAAAACGTCGCAATGTCTTGCGTCGGCCCCCTGAACACAATATCTGGCAGATCAGTCATGGTGTCGTCGCTCTCGAGCTGAGATTATTTTATTAACGGTGTGGTCTGACTATTTGATATCGACGCCTTATGAGATGAACCTGTATATAATCAACTGTATAGACGAAAGAGAGTTGCCAAATCAGTTGATTGACTTAACGTGTGGATAGCAATATAGATATGTGGATAATCTCATCTTACCTCTCAGCAAAATGCCGCCAGGACGCGTTTCGAGAATGCATGCAGGGGGATGCAATTTTACGTAAGTGCACATTTTGTGAATATGTAAATAAAATATTGAAACACCTCTAACATCAGAGTCGCAAGTTGGTGAATTTTCTTCAAATCCAGTATGTTAATTCCACAATCCGTCAAACAAGGTTATCAGATTTGAAGTCCTTGGAAGACTTGTGATAAGCCATAGGTCATGTATTTGTGTAAATGGGTGTTCACATGAAGTAACTGGAAGCTGTGTTTCTGGAAGTATACCGTGGTGTTTACACCAGTAAGCATTGTTCGACGTCGAATAACTAGAATGTAGCGACAAACATTTGTTAAATTCGAAACGATTATCACCGCTGTTTTTTCTTCAGGAACAGAAATAGTTTTTCGTTCGCATTGATGTTTTCAGAAATTTTCATAGATTTGCACTGGCCATTTATTCCATTGCGAGTGAAATGTCCAAACAAGATAAAGAAAACAGAAAAACCTTCGGATATTCAAGAACCATCCAAAGGAATCCACCCAATTCCACAGAGCTTCATTGCTCTGTTAAAGTCTATTTGCGCCTACCAATGTGGATGCGATATTGTTATCTATTGTGCTCATTTTTTATTGCCCTGCTTTCGTAAATATTTTTTGCGCTGTGCAGAGTTAGATTTTTTCCAAGACCACAAAGTTTTATGTTGTCTTTTCTGCTATATCAGCTGTGTCGGATTTTGTTCAGGCGATTAGCTTGTACTAGTTTTGATTCATATTTGCTTAACTTTATCTTTAGTTTAAAAAAAAATAATTTATATGTCGTGTTAACATTTTGTTATATCCCTTATTCATGTTGGCCTATGCAATTTTCTAATTCCGTTTCTTTCATATCGCGTTCTTTTTTTCTTTTTGCAGACAAAAATATGTTGTTTCCCCTGTTCGTCAATGTTTTTAGAAACATCTGGTTGTCTGTTGTGAAATGTAATTTCAGACTTGTATGAATCGAATACATATTCATTAATAGAGTTATTACTATATGTCGGCGGTTGGGTGGTCAGGTGCTCTGGTTGTAGCTGGTTCGCATCCCGCATGGAAATCGACCAACTTTCAGGGTTAGAATATGTGCTATACTAACTAGAGTAATCCCAGAATAATGAAAATACTGTTATACTATCACTTTCGGTATCTTTTACTGAAGAGCAACTGAATTTATGCTGATATTTCCATTTTAATATTGAAAAATCCACAACTGATAGTAATAACAAAATGATCAGTCCAACACCCTGGCTTGATTTCGGAGTTTTTTGTTATCATGCTCATATTATTACCATCCTTATGTTAAAGATATTAACGGAGTAACATATTGCTTGTTGCTTGTTGCTTGGGCAATAAGCGTATACGTATCGTTTCTCGTCTTCCTGTATCATTCTCCCGGTATCAGCATTTACATTAATATTTGTCTGATACAGGTTATATATATAATTGTCAGTATTCGTGTATGTTCGAAACGGAAAAATACAATAACGTTTTCAATGTTGTTTATTGGTTTGTTAGCGGTGTTGTTAGAATTTTGTTTATACGTATTTGGTCCATAAGTATTGGCAATTTAATAGAGGTGTGCGGCAAATCATAAGGCTACTGATCAAGTAATATCTACCAGGTTACCTGTTCTTTCTTTATACATGATTATTGCTGTATGTATCATGTATCTACGAACGTTAGGTTTTTAATAAGCATCATGTTTTCACGAACGTTGTGTTTGAAGGGACATGCACAATTATCTTGTCCTGCAAATTTCACAGCTTGGCTGTCTTGTAACAAGATTATATTGTTTTTGTTCACAAATATGGAAACCACCCACTCTATTGAATTCCTAGGCAACCCCAGCCAATTCATGGAAACTATATTCATCGTCTACAATCAAGAGAATAATTTAGCGCATGTTCTTATAATATAGCTACATATATCAACTGTAAACTCAGTGGTGTTTGACTTCAGCAAATTTATTAAAACTGGTGTTAGTGTAGTGCGCAGTATATTTAGTTGCAGCATGAATCTTGTGGTGGGCATCGTCATGAGCGTAATGCAGCCTCTAATGCTCAAGCATCCTCTATAGGACTGTATATAAGTGGACACATGGCTCGAAAAGGGCCTGCTGAATTTTTCCCCTGGCTGAAGTACATGCTTACCACTGCACTGTCCTGATGCAGTGTCCTGACTAAGGGCAGAGCTGGCTAGGGCTTTGTTGAAGAAAATAACCGGTGGAAGGATGTATAGGTTGATATAGGAATATGTACGGATAAGTTTCGTCAGACAGAGACTTGCGTTACCAAATTTACAGAAGAAAGAAAACATAAAAAAAATCAACTACATTGTCGCTGCACCTGATGTGATGCACCATGCCCTTTAATCAGGTTAGGGCGATCCAGCTCTCAAAAATGAAGGTAAGAAAGCTCGTTTTGCTCAATAAATCAGTTAACATAATGTAGTCAGCAAAACTCTCTTGAGGCGGAGACAAACATATATATCCCCATCAAATGGTAGTCAAAAATAGATCGTCATCTATCTAATTTGCATAATAATACGTCAAATATCTGTTGCGCTGTTGAAACAACATTGACTGGTTCTTCTAATGGTAAATTAATTTTAGGACATGGAACAATAGATAGATTAATGCGCCTGGAGCTTTTGAGCATTGGTTAAGAAGGAATAAAAACCGACCTTTTTACCTCCATTTTAGCGAGCGGGATCGCCCTAACCTGCTAATGGTGAGTACTAGTATATATTAGTTATATTGATCACGAAGTTCTAACTGGCAATCGCTAGTGAAAAAAACAGTATGCATTTTACTATGATATACGTAGTTGGACATATCTATAACTAATTTCATCCCTACTTTGAATCATCACACAAAATGTAGTCTCACTAGTACTTTATAAATTATAGTCATGCTCACAGAAAATAAAGAGCAGTAGTATGCTATGAGGTTATTATACAATCTGTAATCCAATAGGAATTTATATTGTACGGGTCCACGTTTTTATTTCAACACAATGCGGATGTTCAACTCAATGCGGCCGTTCAACTCAATGCGGCCGATTACAATATAAATTCATATTGAACTAAACATTGTATGATTACCCATTTTAATAAATGAACGACACGAGTTACAATAATGGAAAAAAACATGGTTAGTAGACAGTAAATAAACGAAGCAGAGTTGTCTTCTCTTTGGATTGTTCTATATCGCTTCCTCGAACTGTCCAATACAGATTACAGTCCAATACTGTACAGTCACATGATCGAATTAAATACATATCATTGGAATATAAGAAGTACCGGTACATGTGAAATACAAATATATGCGTTGATAATGTCATGTGATCACAAAGATGCACATGCAGAAAACGTGTGGATAGCCTTTGATTTCCATATACCTTGTTATCTGTATATACATATATTACAAAAACATCTTCATGAGAGGGATAAATACATTTAGAAACAAATTAAGAATATATCAAAGCCGCATGCGAGATTCAGCTGGAATTTAAGAATCAATACAATGCGTTAAACTCTCACGTATTGCTATGATATATTGTTTAATATATATGATCGATGTCAGTAGTTAAATTCACTCTCTACATTCGTCTGCCTTACTGACATTATCGACCAAATGAAATCTCCTTCTAGCATGTGCGATACAAATACAGATTAATTCTCTACGGAACAGACTTTAAAACGACAGACAACGTCTTACTTACAACTTGGCGGCTTTCTGATTTGTCTCAGGCTTCGCGTCTGGTTTGTCATTGGTCTCACCAAATCTATGTAACGCGCCTTTAATTTATCTTTTGTCTGCCACCTTATTATTTATTTGTTCATGCTATAGACCACCCGAGTCTGAAATAAAGAATTATTATATTGTCAAATACATTCTTTACATTTCCATGCTCTATTTAGTGAAAGACTTCACCCCATTGTAAGTGGATATGAGGCGCCGTTTGTCACTTTCTGATTTAATCTACTGATTTATACATATCGGGTATTTAGCAGTCGGATATATAAATATCGGGTATTTAGCAGTCGGATATATAAATTTGCAAAAAATGAGCGTGAAATAAACACCAAGTTCAGTCAATTTTAAATCCTATATCAGCGAATAAAATCCGAGAAAAATTTATAAATACCTATTTTGGATTTCAAGATATATATATCTCTCGTTGTGTTATTTCTGGGATATAAATTTCTCCACCATATATATATATATTCCTGATAAAGGATTTCTTATTTATATATCCAAGGTAACGTATCTTACTGATATATAAATATTTAAAAATGTGTAGTTGGGTATATATATATCCATCTTCATCTAACTCCGGATTTACAAATACTGAACTGAGAAAGTCTCATATATAGATATCCCAGTTATAATATGCTAATGAGTTGCGATACGTTTACCGCAAAAATGATGAGGTCACACTAAGCCTCTTCAAGTGTACCAAGGGTCGGCAAACACCGCTCAATCATTCCGCAGATTCTCATGTGCGGTATTGTAAACACACGCTAATTTGTGGGTCATCTGTGAATATTATCGGGCAAATTCATTCAGGTACTTCTTACTTTTAACCAGCGTTATTCGCAGAAGCACAGAATTTATAGAAAGCTATTATTATTAGTATTCATTATGTCTTGCCCACGGATCACAAGGACTTTTGTCACCTGAAACACGAAATAGACAATATGATCTAAACCAACACCAAAACCGACGACGTCATCGGTTTTTGAGACTCATCAGCATACTATTAGCATACTATAAATGGGATATCTATATATGAGACTTTCTCAGTACAGTATTTGTAAATCCGGAGTTAGACGAAGACTGGATATATATATATACCCAACAGCACATTTTGAAATATTTATATATCAGTAAGATACGTTACCTCGGATATATAAATAAGAAATCGTTTGTCAGGAATATATATATATATTGTGGAGGAATTTATATCCCAGAAATAACACAACGAGAGATATATATATCTTGAAATCTAATATAGGTATTTATAAATATTTCTCGGTTTTTATTCGCTGATATAGGATTTAAAATTGACTAAAGTCGGTGTTTATTTCACGCTCATTTTATGCACATTTATATATCCGACTGCTAAATACCCGATATTTATAAATCAGTAGATTAAATCAGAAAGTGACAAACGGCGCCTCATAAGTGGATACCTTTACAGCAACTGTTTTACTTCAAACAAAAAGTCAATGCGCAAGTAAAACTACAAATGTACATGTATATCACAATGTAATATATCCATATTAATGTATATCACTGCAAACTATAGCACGATTTGAATCTCCATACCAAACAATCCACATAACATTCGCATGCGAATATACGCTTCCTTTTTCCTAATGAGCCATCACTAATAGTCTTCCTTATTAATAACACGGCAATATGGTAAAGGATTTAATATGCGCTTCGAGGTAAAGGCATACAATTTAGCATGATGATGGCTCTCAATTTTCTGATCATAGGCAGATAAGGCCCCAACTCAGAAGTATCCAAGATCTCCGCCAAATTCAAGATGGCTAAAATTATTAACTCGAATAACCTGAACTTTAACTCTTCCATATTGTTAATGTTTTCCATCAAAGTGTACGACATTGATCACTAATGATCTCAAATCTGTCAAAACGATCATCCCAAACACCACTCCCACCAATATTGCACCCAAATAACCCAAGCTCTGAGATGACGTTCGGGGGTCATCTGCACATCTCAACTTTCTCTTATGTGCCGATATTTTGGTCTTATCCAGTGATAACTTGTCTATGATACTATCGATGAAATCCTTCCTCTCGTCCGCAGTGTAGTTATTTTTCTGCTGACACCTGCATGGACACTTGGTGGGCGTGACATCACTTCCGAGCGTTGTGGCTGAGTACCCGATGCTTATGACCGAATAGTCTGTTGAAAATGCTCTGTCTGAAAAGAAGAAAACTAAGTACAGTTTGTTTGTTGATCAGCGTCGTTCAACCCAGAGGACTCTGGTCCCACTACAGATAATTAATGTATTATCATATTCGACACAATGGTAATCATATACGCACATAATTATATCTAACGAACGACAGTTTTAACGGGAGTTGCTGAAATACAGCTTGTTGAAGAAAGCATTCTTGAAGACCTGTATCAGGTCACAGTATAAATGATTTTTACTCCCGCTGAACAGTGGCGAGTTTCCGTAACAATAACATGACAATATACGAAAAACAAATGAAATACTATGTATTTTAGATAGATGTTTCTTAAATGTTAAGTGGCAAAAAAGTAGCAATTTCCGTTGATGCTTGATGGCGAGACTGACCGTCATTCTGTGACGGGGTATGTTTGCATTAATCATTCGCAGAATCGGGTGATACAATTCGAAGGCAGACCAACATACAAGCGCCTAGTCCGCCCTTCAATATTCAACCGTCGTCCATTAAAGAATGTCCGCGTCCATAATCCAAAGATCTAATTTATATAATAACTTTAGAACCAAATTAAAAGGATAAATCATAGTATACATAAAACTAGGCTAATTTCCTGCAAAACAGAAGCAGTCAACAGTTTTCAATGATGCCAGCAAGACATCATGATGTTCCAAAATATCAAATCCGTATCGCTGATCAGTATCCTAATCCATATGATATACGTTGTAAAGTCGTTATCTAGAGTATGATGTAGTCACGCTTTGATTGTGACTATTCATATGAACAGTATGATGATCTTGAAATACATAGGTTTATACGGCCCCTAGCCCAGGGTTAAGCGGAATTAGACACAAGTTACGAAACGTACCAACATATCCCTTTAGGGTCAACGGATCAATTTATTTTGGTGATAAATAACACACATTTACAGGAAATCACATTGACTTTTCCATCGACTTCAATTGAGCAATCACAATCAAGCTCTGACTGCGAAACTGTTTACTATACAGAAAATGATTTTGAAAGTTTGAAAAATGACAGACAGGACAGGAGTCGCATCTCCTTCCATTAAACTATTCAATGACCGTCTTTACGGAACACACATTATTGCATAATATACATACATGTAGAGGCATAGCGCAGAGGCACCATCAGAATACATGCGTATACAGATAACAAGTAATAAATCAAAGATTAGTTATAATAGGAGTCGAAACCACACTTTCTATGACACCCTACTTTAGCTCTACTACGTACAAGAGATATCATTCAAGGGATGTTTCTTTGTTTATAGAGTTGTTTGAATTTCTCATTAAAAATATCTATGTAAAATTTGGCAACACAATATATCATCAGCATATAGGTATTCGAATGGGTACTAATTGTGCACCCCTGTTGGCTGACCTGTATCTGTTCTCTTATGAATATGACTACATGCAGGCGCTTTCAAATCCCGTTCCTTCTCATTCACCAAACACTATATAGACGATCTTTCTCGCTGTAGATAATCGCTATATAAATGACGCAATGAAGAATATATATCCACCTTCACTGGATTTTAAGGAAACTACAGATAACCTTACATGCACATCATATTTAGATCTTTATCTTTATAAAAAGCGGGCATTCTCTCTCGTCGACTTTATGACAAAAGAAATGATTACAATTTCGACATCGTAGAATATCCCTTTCTGGACAGTAATATTCCAGTGGGACCTGCATATGGCGTATACATATCTCGCTTAGTAGCATTTGCTAGATCCTGTGTTAAATGTGATGATTTTAATCAACGTCACAAAACACTGTTGCGAAAACTTGTAAAACATGGCTATTCCACCAAGCGCCTCCACTCAAAGTTTCTCAAATTTGGCGATACATATCGCATGCTGATAGCAAAATACGAACGTAGCGTGCAAGATCTATCGAGCTACGTTTCGTAACCCGTGTCTAATTTCGCTTAACCCGGGGCTAGGGGCCGTATGAACCCATGTGCTTGAAGATCCTCATGATGCTCGTATGAACAGCCACAATGAAAGCGTGACTGAGATACATCATTCTCTAGATGACGAATTTACAACGATTATTATGGATTAAGAATACTGATCAGCGATACGGATTTTATATTTTCGGAACATCATGTCTTGTCGGCATCATTGAAAACTGTTGATCGCTTCTTTCTTGCAGCAAACTAGCCTATGTTTATGTATACCGTACTATGATTGTCCTTTTGAATTTGGTGCTAATACTGTTATGTGGAATATGGAATAGGTCTTTGGATTATAGACGCGGATATTCTTTAATGGACGACAGCTGAATTGCGAATGACGGACTAGACGCTTGTAACCAGCTGTCAGGACTGATTCTCTAACCGACACGACTACATCCCCTCCCGCAATACTGAAAGATGGACGAGGTCGATCCGATTCACGGGGAACACGCATATATTGTACTATAAGGATATGACTCGGCAATTCATTTGGAAATGAAACAACTTCAGTTCCTGCAGTCGGTAACCGAGAGACTATATGGTAATTACAAGCGTCTAGTCCGTCATTCATAATCCAGCCGTCGTCCATTAGAGAATATCCGCGTCCATAATTCAAAGACCTATTCCATATTCCATATAACAGTATTAGCACCAAATTCAAAAAGACGATCATAGTGTACATAAACATAGGCTTGTTTCCTGCAAGAGAGAAGCGGTCAACAGTTTTCAATGATGCCGGCAAGACATCATGATGTTCCAAAAATATCAAATCCGTATCGCTAATCAGTATCAAATGACTGTTGGGATTTGATGATTTGATACTTACTTGTACTGGTAATGGTAGATGGTGAAACAATGGAAGCTGTCATCACTGCTACCTCATTCGCCGATGACTGGTATTCGTTCGTCTCTGTTGTCGTGTGATCGTCCGTTATTCCTTGCCTGTTTGATGGAGCATCGGTTGCTGAAGTTATTTGCCGTGTTATCTCTGTGACAGTTCCATTCCTTTTCATTGTGATTTTTGGAATTCGTTGCCCAACTGTCGCTGTGACTATGCCAGTCGTCGTCGTCGTAGTTTCTGAAATTAATTGTCCTGTGGTTTCCGTGACATTACCAGTCCTTATCATTGTAGTTCCTGAAATGAATTGTCCTGTGGTTTCAGTGACAGTACCAGTACTTGTCATTGTATTTTCTGAAATTATTTGCTCTATGGTCTCAATGACCTTGCCAGGCGTCGTCATTGTGGTTTCTGGAATTAGTTTCTCTGTTTTCTCAGTGACAGTTCCAGTCGTCGTCAGTGATGTTTCTGGAATTAGTTTCTCTGTTTTCTCAGTGACAGTTCCAGGCGTCGTCATTGTGGTTTCTGGAATTAGTTTCTCTGTTTTCTCAGTGACAGTTCCAGTCGTCGTCAGTGTGGTTTCTGGAATTAGTTTCTCTGTTTTCTCAGTGACAGTTCCAGGCGTCGTCATTGTGGTTTCTGGAATTAGTTTCTCTGTTTTCTCAGTGACAGTTCCAGTCGTCGTCAGTGTGGTTTCTGGAATTAATGTCCGTTTTGTCTTAGTGCCCATACCAAGTACCGCCATGGTGGTCGTCACTATGTACCGAGACTTCGGATCCACTGAGGGTGTGGATGAAATATTGGTCATGATGCTAGAAGAGGTGTTTGCTGTTGTTGTAGATGCTGATTGTTTTGTTGGTATTGTTGTTGGATTGGAGTTCGAATATTCCGGAGTGTCCGATGTTTTTGACGCCGTTGTTTCCACTTCATTGAGTATCCCTTCAGTGCAATCAGTTTCTCCGCCGCCTTTCCATGGAGCGTCACATATCGTGTATTTTTCACTTCCGAGATCTGTAGAATCCACGTTAGCTGTCCAAAATAAATGAATGTAGTGAACAGACATACAGTCGCGTCGCCAGTTCCGACCCACCAAAGTGAAATTTTCATCTGTTTTAGAAGTAAATGGTTTAGTTGGCAAAATCATTATCATGACCTTAGTGTGGTTCTCTATAGGATTTCTTAACAAGGAAACTTAGCTGGTGATGAACTGAACGGTACATTTCTTAATGAGAGGTGTCACTCCCGACCACCCGTCGCCAGTTCCGATCCAGCATCGTTTTAGCATTGACCTTTGACCCAGATACATACAAATGTAATCGTCAAAATGATAACTTTTTCCCAAAAATAGGGCCTAGTTGGATATTTCGTTGTGCATGTCTTCATCTCATAAGTGTACATTTGACGTCAAAGAATGCGGGTTGAAGGGTGATAGTTACATGGTCCAGCTGATCATATTGACAAGATAGATTGGACGTTGAAATATCTCCGATCACTTATTAGCGTATACTCACTGGAACAAAATTTTAATTCGCTGTTTTATTTTATTTTACCTCTGAATAGCAGAATGAAGAAAAGCAGTGCGAATCAGCACTCAAGTTACGAATTTATGTAGTGAACTCTGCGTTAGCAAGAACTTTTCAGGCCATGGTACCACCCGGCTTGACCATCCGTGGATGGTGGTCGTTCGAAACTGGCTTCGACAGTTATAGTCAGCGATTGGGTGGATAAACTTAAGAGTGACACCAGAGTGAATACATATACATCTGTAAAGCTATCTTCTAACAAAACCAATGCATGCATAATATAGTTTAACCATGATTGGAAGATTGATCAACTTGTTCGAATGCTCAAAATGTATTAAGATTTCGCATGATCTTGGTCAGGACAAGAAGCAATGTTTTGGGGAGTGGGTTGGAACTGGCGACGTGACTATATCGTTTTACCAAAACAATAACAATATATATATTTATACAATCCCAATTATAGTTTTTTGTAAACAATTATTATTAAAAATATACGCTGTGCTCCTCAATTTCCCGCTTTAAAGAAACAGACACACGCTAATATTGATAATACAATTATATTGAACGAATGTTACATTACTTCGCGTTGTCTGATATAACTATCGCGCATTTATTTTGGGCTGCTCGTATGGATTACTTCTGACACATGATACGTGAAACGTAGGACGTATCGTGAATGCTAGTTATTGATACATTATTAATTATTAATTGACAAGGCGTGTTATAACCCTGCCAACCCAATACATTGATAAACTATAGTAAACTATACATTTGATAAACATTGTCCGGTTATATTGTTCTAGGCAGAACCCGTATTTGCCAAGTTGATGTCATATTGACATAGTGATGTCATCAGGTGCGATGGCAAACGATTATATTTAATAAGATATCTCAAGGTGAGTCATATCTCTCTGATTGCAAAACTGAGACTATCAGAATGGGAACACCTATATGAAGTTAACACAGTTAATAGAGAAATGGAGAAAATAACAGCGAAATAAGATTGCATGTAACTCACAGAGCCAGTGGCTCTGTTGTGAAGATCCTAGTGGTCTCTTTTATCCTAAGGTATTAACTGGCAACACTATTATGTGTCGTTGGCTATGCAGATGACCTATCAGTAAACTAACGTTAGATGTTCCATGTGGAGATACATGTTTCCGCATTTTTCACTTTACCAAATATATCATGATCCATGCAGGATGAGCCGACACTAAAGTAAACAAGATATGGGGATGGCTATTTACGGTTGATAAGGTACACACACAGAACTGGATACTAACTCGAAGTTATGGTGCCGAAAACGGACGGGCACACTTGGAGGATACGTTATTTTCGTTTTTATCCGGACCGATCCATTAAACAGCTTCCCTAGTCGAATGAATACAACCGTCTGATATTTCAGTAATCAATCACTGCTAAAGATTAGTATGAAAGAAGCATTGACAGACAAAATAGTGATATAAATGAAGTCTACATAAACGGTTCCATAATTGTCACACTACAATCTATGATGCATATTCATTGGCGTCATACCAATGTGGATTACAAGAGTCGGGCCCGTCATTCATAATTCAGCCGTCGTCCAATAGAGAATACCCGCGTCCATAATTCAAAGACCTATTCCATATTCCATATAACAGTATTAGCATCAAATTCGAAAAGACAATCATAGTATACATAAACATAGGCTTGTTTCCTGCAAGAGAGAAGCGGTCAACAGTTTTCAATGATGCCGGCAAAACATCATGATGTTTCAAAAATATCAAATCCTTATCGCTGATCAGTATTCTTAATTCATAATATTCGTTGTAAAGTCATCTAAAGAATGATGTATCTCAGTCACGCTTTGATTGTGACTGTTCATATGAGTACCGCGAGGATCTTGAAGTACATGGGTACATGAGACTGTTTGAGACAAATAAATATATGGGATAAATATAATCATAGTTCCTCAATTTCCTGCTTTAAAGACACTTTCATTGGGCATAGCCCGATTATAAATGAAAACTTGTCGAGTTGAATAACCTGACAAACTCTGCTAATGATATATTTATTTACACAGAGTCGTCTGGAGGTATGAAAGATTCATACAACTATGAAGACCGGTTAAACAGCGCTTGCATCTTGGATCGATAAACACTGGCATCTTTTCGAATAGCTCTATTATACGAGGAAACTTGTCGAGTTACAGGCATGAAGAGCCCTCTTATTAATGAGGATAATAATGATGATAATACTGACGATGATAATAATGATGATAATGATGATGATGAAGAGACATTTGTTTTCACAGCTTAGTCTGGGGGTAGTCTGGAGGTAGAAAGGTACTGTTCATCAAGTTTGCTCAGAAGGCCTTGATCAAGTCAGTCATGATGTTAAGATGTCAGCCATAGAGCGAGTATTCATCATTATTTCAACTCCCATACCAGATATCCATGATACGAAGCCTCAATACCTATATTCGTGCATGGTGTCGTTCACAGTGACTATCGGCAATGTAAATACATGCTATCCAATGTAAATATATGCTATATTCAAGAAAATTCTAGCCACTGTATTCAGTATCTCAGTTATGAATTTGGAATGGACAATACCAGGATAACACTTCGTCGCCTCCCTCTTCCAGGAATATATGTTGGGAGCGGGGGTTAATGTTCCTTTTATGAATATTTTAAATTGATTCTAACTGTAGTATGAAAAAGGCATTTCGATTATTGACTCGGAATTTTTTGTGGACGAATACTGAATATTGGATTTGACGCCTATAATAAAGTTTCAATTTCATTCAATGCAAAATGTGTATCTCGCTGAATAAGGTATGACTTAATAGGTTCAGACATAGATTTGTTGCTTAACGTTGATCCTGCACTTTCATAATGACATAAGCTAGAGAATGGACTGAAGCACATTTCGTATTAACACGATAACCCTATAACATATTCCCAACAGTGTGGGTAAAAGCAATATGCACTTTAACCTAAAAAAAGCATCTTTTCTCTTCACTCAGTGGAGGTTCATGGTTTAAGAGTAACTGGAATAAGTAACTGGAATAAGTTTCAACGTATAAATGATATTCATGTGACTTCAAACGTGTGACATCCTATTAATGAAATGAGCTCTTCGGATCTGATACAAATTTGGTATGCAAATGTGCTTTCGTGATGCTGGCAGTTTATTTGAATATCACTCTTCCGACTTGGTTACCGATAATTTCAGATATATGGTTTCATAGCAACCGGTTAACAACGGTTTCATTACAGAAACTGAAATATTTAGAGAGATCTGTTCTAGCGAATGTGAATCGCATAGACCGCATGTAACCGCATATTCATTACTTCACATTTCATAACGTGTGGAATTTCCAACATATAGCCTTTAACAAAGCCTTTAGCAACCTGCTGTTACGGTAACCTTACGCTTGCGACTAATTGAATTTTTTCCAAAAACAATCTTTTATATTCTGTATAATGCTATAAATTAGCAACAGTGTGAATTTGAAAGCGGTTACTTGTTTTTGACATCAGCAAATCGAATTTTCCTAAAATCAGCGAATATCAGATCTTCAAACTCCAATATATCCGCAACCGTTGGAAGTGTATACATTCGGTAAACGGCATCTTTAATCCTATCTGGCCTGGGCTTTTTGGAAACTGTCCAGGCCTGGGGGGGGAGCCATTTCACCCCCCCCCCCCTTCAGCCAAATTTGTTATTTACCTCATGTGCTAGGGGGCTTACCACACTATACCCTTTGGTCAAGCTCTACCAGAAAATGTAAATAAATCCAAGATGGCGGCTTGGATGACGCCATAGTGACATCATTTTCAACAACGGTATTTTTTGGTCGATTTTTCAATCGGATTTTTCAAATTTTCCATTTATGCAATTTTTCCCCCAAAAGTGCGTGAAAAATTAGTAAATATTTATGTGATGGGAAATAAAGTAGTTTTTGTCCACCTTTCATTGCAGAAAAGCAGAAATTTTGAAGAAAAATGACGAAAACATCATTTTTCTCTTACCCCAAGTGGCCGCCATCTTGAATTTACCAATGATCCTCTACTCGGGGATTATGCAAATAAGCTCATAAGGACACCAATATAATAAATGAAATGTCAGCTCTCACATTTTGTAGTTCCGGAGATAGCGCAGAAAGTTTGGTAGGTTGCATTTTGCCCCCCCCCCCCCCCATCCCCGGGCCTGGTAAGGTTAACCCTATCTGGCCTGAGGTTTTTTCTCACCCCTTGAGCTAGGGGGATAAACTTACCACACTATACCCTTGAGTCAAGCTCTACCAGAAAGTGTAACAAATATCTAAGATGGCCGCTTTGATGACGTCACAGTGACGTTATCTTCAAAACGCATTTCTTTTCGATTTTTCGATCAGATTTTTCGATTTTTTTTTGTGTTTTCGTGCAAAAACTGCATGACAAATTAGTAAATAATAGTCTGATGTGAAACAAAATATATTTTCCTCGAAGAAATCCAGGAATTATGAAGAAAAATTGACGAAAATATAATTTTTCTGGTACCCACATGGTCGCCATATTTAAATTACCTATGGGTGCTCTATTCGGGGATTCTGCAAATAGTCTCAAAATTACCCCAATCTGATGAACTAAAACGTCGCGAAGGGCCGACTTTCATTTCTTTGTCATTTCGAAGATAGAGGAGAAGGTTTGGTAGGTGGTGCTTTACTGGCTCCCTAGGCCAGGTGGGGTTAAACTTCTGAATGCTAACGTTTTGTGTTCTGGTAACCTCCGACGCAACGATACAGATTGTATTGTATTGTATTGCAAAGTTATTTCTTGAATATTCAGCATATGTTATACAGCCACAGTCAAGATGCAACATCGTATATGGTCGTATACTTTCACAAAAATGAAACTGGCTCATTTTCATGTGGACTCAACGAAAGGAGACGTATGTTATTTCGTCCACGAACGTTTGGCAAATCCGTTGACAAATATGACAATTAAATCCACGTCGACATGAACCCAACAAATCTAAAACTGGTACAAAATCTCTAAACGCCTTCAATCTAATATTTTCAAAATGACATAGTGTGATGGCAAAATTCCATCGAATAGTGCTGGATACTTGGCCTCACCTTTCACAGTGACTAGCGGTCATTTGCGCACTTTCAGTTTGAGAACTCCTTGATGGTAAAAATGGAGTTACAATCAGAGAGCATCAGAGTGATCTCACAAATATTATAACACAGAAACAGCTATCAGATACGTTATTTATTTATCACATTTCGTTGTGTTTATGTATTAATACTTTCTTACGAACTGGAGCTAATCTAATGTGACTCGGATGTTTTGAGATTAAACATGAATTCGTCATCTTTTAGCACTTCAGATTGTCGCTTAAGTTCTAAACGTGTTCAGGTAAATGTATAAGCTGATATCTTAGAAGTGTGCCTCTATCCACAACAGGTTTAGAATTTAAACACCAATCTAAAGTGCTAAAAGTGGACGATTTCATGGTTAATATCAAAACATGTGAGTCACAATAGATTAGCACCAGTCCTTGAGATAGTATTAATACATAAACTCAAGATACTTTCCCACAAGAGAGAAGCGCTCAACCGTTGCAATGATCGTCAAATTCATATATCACTGGCCAGTATTCGAAACTTGATCCAAATAAATGAATAGATGAGAAAGCAGTCGTCAATGATGAGGATTTGTGACAGAAACACTGTTTGTCTTACTTGTTACATTTTTGAAAATGTTTACCGGTTCTTTCTTGCAATAAACTGGCCTCGTTTAAGCTGTTCCACAATTGACGAGGGAATTCATTGAGTACTGGGTATCGGTCCTGGCGTTTATATCTTAGCAATAAATATTGACTTACCTTTAAAACATTTCTTTATGTATAGTCTCTTATAAAGGAGTGATGTTCTCGCATCCATTAGGGTTGTATAAGAGTCAGCCATATGCAATGTACACGACTCGAAGGACAAGTCCCTCTTTTTGACCCCGATGGTGACGCCCCAACACTCCTGTGTGCCCAACGTCACACTTAAGCATTCTGAATGACACACTGCAATGCTCCTCACATCGGGTCTTTCCGTAGATGTTATACCTGCTCCAGTAACTGTTTCCTTTTTAATAAAATCCGCAAACTCACAATCGCCTTAAAATAGAACAAAATGTCATTTTAATCATAGTGAGTTTAGATTATCAGACTAGCGGCATTGTCCGTAATAGAGTATTGTATATTTCTCAAGACTTACGAAAAAAGTGAAACCCTTATTGCCAGTCACAGTCGCGCGATTCGAATGTAACACTTAAGTATAAAAATTGGTGGTACCCATACCTTGTTCTGAGAGCATGTCAAAATTTGAACAGTTCTATTTGCATTTCCGTGTGAAAAAAAGTGTACGCGGTCCAACTCTCTCAGCGATGGACCGATCCGACGTCCAAAAATGACCGGTCTGTATGGGCCGCTTCTTGCAGATGATTTGGATCAGTTCAAATTGGTCGGCGAATAACTTTATTGGGACCGCTGTCTAAAGAAAGGTTTGGAACAGTCCAAAAGGACCGGGCCAAATGAACCGGGCCGATAACAAAATCTGGCTGCATCACGTCCCAATTGGACCTGGTATGCGTGGAAAATCGCGTGGAATGGACCGCGGTCCACGGTCCAAATTTTGACATGCTCAATTACAGTCGTTTAATATACACAGGAGTTCAAATCATCGACTTCTTTCTGCTTCGATATTTCAATAGGTTTATATCGACAATTGCGTTAAATACTCAATTACTCATCCAGTCATTAATGAACAATCTAACCTATTACATGGATCGAGGTCGCCCCTGCCCATGACTGTCATATGCCCATGGTTATCATAAGAGGGAAACTACACCTGAATTAGTGGGATGCAGTCAGTACACTGACATGTTAAGAAGCATATAAACCTGCTACGCAGGTTTGAAGACGGGATGGCTGTACATAGATAGCCGCATATGTTCAGCTAATCATGGACAGTATTTAGTTATATCGTCGCTATAGGGTTGAAATAACGCTGAACGCGACGTAAAACCCTGACTCACTCACACTCACTCAATGTTCACATGTCCATAACTGCCAATAATAAAAGTCTAAGAATCGCAAAGATTTTGAATTTCTTCACTTGATCTTTTGGGTTGTTTCATCAATAGCGTGCGCTATGTGTTAGACAATCGGAAACAAAGCCCGCCGTTCTGGCGATCTCTCCAATATAAATAGGAAGCAATCTTGATGCGATTTTCTAGCGGATATTCTTCTGTGGACGACGGCTGAATACTAAATTTCGGATTTGACGCCTAAATTTCTGATTAAGCGAAAAATGAGAATCACACCGCACATTCTCAAGTTATAATACGGCACTCATTACGTTTACAATAAAGGCCCTTTCGCTACCTCTTCTCACGAAACCGGTCATAGTAAGTTATATTGTCAGCGCTGTTGGACCGCCTGTTCAAATTACTGAGACCCAGTAAATTCCTTATACCGAGTCAGGTATCACGATTATCTTGAAATTGAGCAGGCTATAAGTAAATGCCAAAATAATGCACATGGATAATAAGACAAATGTATCACCGTTAATTTAGTACATCAATCCTAGTGGAAGTAGATTCTAACGATCCATTTAAATGGTGACATTAGATTGCAGCTGAGGGTCATGTATTACATTTCAAATGGAAGGAAACATGCACCTGAAACTGTATCACCCCACGCCTCAGGTCATCAGCACATCGAGTGAAGATTATTCAGTTGGTAAATTCATGATAAATTCATAAATATCAGCTATGATGCTGGTGCACGCGAAATCTTAGAAGTGAGGACAATAAAATATCCCGTTTTGAGGCGAGAGGTTATGATGACGCCCTTTTTCGGGCAGCCAGGTACAGGTGCTTTGGAATGATGTCTTCCAATCAATATGTTCCAACTGACTGATTATAGGCTTATTTTCCTCCTAGGCAATGAGAAGTAAGTTCAGCGCGTTAAATTCGCCAGTCTTTCGGCGAACGCAGCCGATATAATATTGCGTGTCAATTTATGGGGAATCAATAGTCAAACCGGTTTATTGAAGATCCTGTGCATACCCACTTACTTGAATTTCAATAGCACGAGACAAGCAGGAAATAACTAGACAATAATATCGAACTGGGGGGCTTTCCAAAATCTTTAACCTTTGTTTCAGAAGACAATCTCTATCTGTAACGTTCGACAAGAAACACCCTTTGCGGAAGCATTTCCAAAAACAGGAGTTATATCATATATACTATGTATGTAAACTGCAAGTATTTTCGTACCTCCACGCTTTCGTCATCATGTTGCCTTAACACTGCTGCCATCGCATTACCTTAATACTGCTGTTATCACGTTATCACAACAGTGCTATTAGCTGTCATGTTACAGAAATCAGGTGTCATTTTCAGCATTATCATTTTAATTTATAATCATGTCTGGACTCAACGGTACTGCGGGTTTTACCAGACATTTCAAAGAGTCGTGATATGGCACCTGGATTTTTTCTAGGCACATCGAAACAAAGGTAAAATAGAAAAGCTGGTCAATCAATAGTCTATCTTATCTTTGGCAAAGTATTATTTACAGCATAAAAACTGAAGCAGAAGTTTCTGTTCAATCAGTCTATGCCCTAGGCGTGAAGCGTCGAGTATATGCGCAGTCCGTCGGGAAACACCGATATCAGATGTGTTTGTCTGATGCACAAACATGATAATCAGTAACAGCCAACACCATGAAGAAATATCTACGGTTAAATTTACTGTATCTGGTAAAACGCGAGTGTTCGACCTGATTACTAATACACCCCACGATAACGTGTCCAGAGATACTGATCTGAATTCTCAATATATTGTTCTTTCGATTATTGATGAGGAATTTCTTCTGACGATGACTGGCTACCAAATGAAGTAAGTTCCCAGTTCCAACCCTTACGATTAAATGTTAATCGTCTTGAAACCGCCTACTGAGGAAAATCGTTGGGTCAGGGTAAACATTCTAGTAGGTACGGAATCAGCAACTCAAATTGTACACAATTTATACCATCGTTTAAAAATAAAAATAAAAATTAATTAATATCAAAAAATATATAAACAGGGGAGATAAGGCAAATCTGACACAGAATCGACAGTCAAAAGCTAGTCAATAAAAGTATCTCACGGATATTTTCTTCCCCAAACTTATTGTCAGTATCAGTATTACATGTTCGATGGACCATAAAATATACCCCTTAGCCTGTCCAGCAAATAACCGCATGAAATCCGTACATTTTATTCTACAGTTCTCATAACCTACAATTTGACCCATCAAACATGTCTCTCCGGCTGGTCAGTACAGCTGGAATGGGGGATGCGCGCGATGAATGCTGGGAATGAAATTGACATCTCGTCTGCTTTCTTTTAATATTATAGTTTGTGCTAAACATCATTGATGTGAAGTTTGTTGTTAGACATTTTCTTGAAACACATTAATATGATATTTTCTCCTTGACAAACAGCAATGCAATGGTACAATTGGTGAATATAATATGAGATGTGTTTGAAATTGAACGAAATAAGAAACCTGCAAAACTAAAAATATTATTTTCTGTTGTTTTTTTCTAGTTATTTCAAATGTATTAGTTTACAGTTTTATCATGTAGTTCAGAGACGTTGATAAAGATTGTTTGGCAGGGCCTTGCCTGCGATCAAGGCTCGACAAAAATTGTTTCCAATTTTCAAGGTTGGAATTTTTTTGATAAATCATAGAGGTGAACAAGTACCGGTATTTCATTACTAATGTAACGAATTGTGGTATCTCTAAACGTTAAATCAGGACTAAAGACAGGCCTGAACCGAAGCGCAAGTCTGGAATGAAGAGAAAACCCGAAAACGTGACGAAAATCGGGGTCTAGATGATGCTACAACGCTCAACATAAATACGGGTATACGACAGATATATGACTGAATGAACTTACCGTCCAGTATTGTTATCTATCCTGGTCTTTAATATGAACGGAGAATGCTATCTAATGTTCCCGTTAACAAGGAAACTGTGCAAACAATATACGGCGATATGATGAGCGGTAACGGAAGCGAAACTAGAAGTCAGGAATTCCCCACAAATCTGCTTTGTGATAACGGTTGAAGTTATCGTTCCTAAACTGTACAATAGTGTGAGTTGTCTTTGCCTGGATGGTGCAGATGGCGCGGCGGGAAAGTGTGACATTTCATACGGGCAACTAGACGTTACATGTACGTGGTCTGATGTGTATAAAAGGCGAAGATCAGGCATGGAAATCAATTTCGATCTGAACTACAACCAGGTAACTATACTCTTCTATTGGGCTAATATATAGACTGAACAGTGTATTTCATGCGGAGACAATCGGTGGACGGTACCTGTACGAAGAAGGGGGAACATAGGAAGTCCAGTGACTTAGTGAAGGGTATTGAGCAGTAGTGTTGTCGGCGAATGCTGGGCTGCGTTCGGGCGACAGGTAATATTCCAAGGGATATGGAATTGGGCTGCTAATACAAGGAAGCACTATACCGCACTGGCGATACCTAGGATCCAACTGTATCTACCTGATTGGAGCTCGAAGGAAGAAGTCACTCTCACAAGCCAGCTTATGTGTTGGGAGCCCTGAAGTGTTCACGGTTGAGAGGCATAAAGCTGTCTGAGAGCGTTCTCACCGTGAAACGGGTGACAGAAAGCTGGTATCAAACTGTGAGGGTAAGCAGGGCAATTTGATGTGATCTGAGACGTTGAAGGAAGTCTACCGAAGGAAGTCTGTTTTATCGGTCGTCGTGAGTACCTCAGTCTGGTCCGTTTACGGTACCTATGAGCGCGCCACCGGAGCAGCATCGCACAACTGTTACAGACAGATTCGCTGCCAGAGACGTAATATTAGACCACATCATCTAGCCGGATACATCCTGAGGACAGGATCCTCGCAAGCCAGACTACGCCTGGATAGAAGTCAGCCAAGATCACGATTATTAGACGAACCTAGGGTGAGGTAATAATCACACGGAAGAAGTGGCATCGCCGATACGTATAAACAGAGACGAACCTAACTGTAGAGTGGAATTCTTACAAGAAGAAGCAAACGTATCCACGGTAGGAAGACGAACCTCCCTGCAGAGGGGATTTCTCACAAGGAGAAACAGACGTATCCACGGTGGGAAGACGGAGCAATCTCTGAAACCATACGTACCTGCGAGGGGAGGACGGTCATATTCACGTGAGAAGCCACGACACATTCAGGGGACTTTCTGGGGAAGATATACTTACCTTGGAGGGAAGACGATACGGAAGCATCCTCGCAAGACAGGTTACAACTGTGGAAAAACGGACATATCCACGGTGGGAAGACGAACCTCCCTGTAGAGGGGATTTCTCACAAGGAGAAGCAGACGTATCCACGGTGGGAAGACGGAGCAATCTCTGGGACCATAAGTACCTGTAAGGGGAAGACGGTCATATCCACGGCGGAAAGCCACGACGTTTGGGGACGATATACCTACCTTACAGAGAAGAGAGCCGCTATATCCATAGCCTCGCTCCAACAGCCGAGAGAAGGAAGGACGTCTTCCATAGCAAGAGAGGGGCCAGCAGCCAGGCCGCCCCTACGATTACCTACAGTATGTAAAGGGCCAGCAGCCAGGCCGCCCTTTACACGGCACTTTATATTATCACTGTACATTTTACTGAATATTATTGCACATTAATTGACTCTATATCAGCCTTAGTTGTGTCTACACTCGCCTACTTTCTCGATCCAGACAAGGTGACAGGTCGAAGTGAATCTCTAATCGGCAAGGACTAGTGCTGGCAGGGACCGCGGCCTGACAGCTTGTACGCTACCATTTAACGAGACTAAGCTCAGCTGCGTCCCGTTCATTGACTAGCCCGGCACACGTTACACTAGTGTCATATCAGGCCACTCATTTATATGAACACGAGGAAATGAATGAGGAAAATGTACCCGAGATACTTTTATTGACCAGCTTATATTTATTTCTCTATACATTAATTTATTTTCATTTTTGAACGATCCCCCGTGATTTATACGCACCGTCGTTTACTGAACAAGCCGGATGCCGCGAATGATAATTCACCTCATCATTATTTGTTATCAGATTATGTGTGGCCGTGTTGGTAAGACGGTACCCTGAATGCAGTTTAACGGTCAGTTGTTGCTGTAACAAAATTGCTGTCAGTCTCAAAAAAATAATAATAATAATATGTTTGAATCATTCGTGAACTGCAGTTAAGGGTAAAACTTGCTTATCTTAAATAAAATGATAAACAGGATACTATTCCTACTTTCGGGATGTCACTATACTGTCAAGTGTAATTTTTAAAATACGTCTTGCCAAAGTGTACCAAAGACTCACAAGGCTTTAGATACTTTTTTCAGTATTTGCTCTGTTGCTCTGTTGCAATAAATGGACTCGCCGAAACGATTTTTATATCACAGAAAAGAGTTCCTCATTGGAATTTTTTGATAATTTCAATATTTCGTTGACCACCTCTGAGTTATTTAAATGGACGAGTTTGTGAAAATTAGTTTTTAAATTTCCCCGCTGTTGTCTTTTCATCAAAAATATTTGAATTTGCAGATTCATACAATATAGTTTGTCAACCTAAAAAGAGTGACTAGTTTTCTGAAAATGATTTTATGGTAGTTCATAGTTCAATAATTTGTATAAATCCGACAAAAACGATACCCCTTTAATGAAAAGAATGGATAACTTGAAACGGAGGCCAACCAGGAAAGGCTAGGTGTTCTTTAGTATTAAATATATACAGCGTTGTGTTTCAATTTCATGACATGTTCATAATAACATAGTTAATGTAGGTCAACACGAAAAAAGTGGCAAACATTTACTAGATAAAACGAAAAAAACTACAGAGTTGTGAGGAGCGATTTTCTTCATTTTACTTAATATTCAATATTATTTATTAAAAGCTCAACGAATGTTGATTACTTTCAATTGAACAATCAGATAAACATACGTAGACCATCTGTAGTGACTACTCCAGTCTCAAGTGTATATATCTGGACATCTTACAGTCATATTTTTGATCCGTATATTCACCAAACTTTGCGATTGATTATTAATACGTGTGCTCAATCACCCTCATGGGTTCATTCACCCCCATGGGTTCATTCACCCCCATGGGTTAGTTTATAGGGATAGGGAGATCGCGTGCCCTTTCTATGCTACTCACCGCGCACTACTCATCGCGCATGCGCAGTCGACCCATTCTACTGTAGGGTGCGAGCCTGGCCCATGGAATCTCAGGTAGCCAAAACCCCAGGTCTCTCGCCCCACCCTATCCCGCGCCACACCTATAGGGATAGGGAGATCGCGTGCCCTTTCTATACTACTACTCATCGCGCATGCGCAGTCGACCCATTGTACTGTAGGGTGCAAGCCTGGCCCATGAAATCGCAGGTAGCCAAAACCCCAGGTCTCTCGCCCCACCCTATCCCGCGCCACACCTATGCGACCCGCTGTGCAGTGAGTAAAGCGGAGGAGGAGGAGGAGTAGGAGGAGTCGGACACGCCACGGATTATACTAGGGAGATTTTCGAATTTTGGAACCTTTGACTCATAACACTGCATCAATATCTTCTAAATTGTCTGTGTGTTAGCTTGATGTAATTTGCACATTCGTTAAACCGTTCTGATCTGACAACAATTGTGTTACATCAAGAACATCCTGTACTCGCAGACTCCGACACCAGGTCTTTTATCATTGCCTTTTCAGTAAAAAAAAAATAGGCAAATCAACTCTCAGAATCTGCACGTATAAGCGCACGCCTCCTCCAAATGCTGGACAATGGCTACCTGTTGCATAGGTGGGCATAGCGTTGGTCTTTAATTTCTAGAAGAATAATGGTGTATGTAGTTCGGGATCAATAATTCGATGATATATACATGTAGTGATGCTTCGATTGGTCAGCATCGCACTCGTTGAACATCACCTCTCAAGAGCCGGCAAATCGCTATATCGCACCCCATAGCATGCACTGCCTGTTGTATTAAACCAAAAAATTACACATGCAGTGTATATCAGAAATAGTTTTTATAAGATTGATGTCATTAGATTTAGCGTCGCCCACACTATCCATTTAACAGATTTATGGTAAATTTGTTTCTGAGTTTTCGCAGAATGAAATCAGCAACCTCCAGATCGATTCAATCGAAGACGTCATCTCTTTCATCTGGCGACAGAACGAACACCTGGTGTGAAATGTACATGATCAACGTGGCGAGTATAAGGGAGATTTTGAAATTCAGTTAGACCAGATAAATTCGACTCATCCGTCGTTTGAGCAAAAAAAAAGTTCCCCGTTCCAAACGCGGCAAAGTTTTAGGAGAGTGAAAGAGAAATTATATTTAATTACTCAGCATACGGCTAGTATACACAAGGTGTTTACTCCATCACATGTGCGCATACGGATACAATCGTTCATATTTTGCTTGACTAATTATTGGTCCACTGGATGCATGTCTCCACTGTATGCATGTAGCGGAAGAATGGGCTATTACAGAGATTGTGTGCAAATGTCTCCAGACCGTGCGCAATTGCCTCGAGACCGTGGGATATCGCTTCCAGACCGTGCCCTATCACAAACTACAGAACGCCATTTGATCGAGTTCCAACCAATCAGGGCGAATCTGGTATGAGGTATAATAAATGTGATTATGTAGCACCTGGGCATGAATTGGCGAGATATGGAAGAGGTGGGAAACATTGACGACGTCCGCTGATTAAAAAGCAACCATAGACTCCACAGGAAAGCTTCCCTCGGCACCTCACGTTCAGAATAGAACACGCAGGATTATAAAACATAGCCTTGGCAAATCAGCCGCGCTTTTATGTGGAAACTATGAAGTAATCACATGACCCCTAGCACCGGTGTAAGCGGAGTTACTTAACCCTATCTGGCCTGGGCTTTTTGGGACCTGTCCTGGCCTGGGGGGGACGTCATTTTCAAAAACAGCATTTTTTATTGATTTTTTCGGTCATATTTTTTCCGAATTTTCTATTTATGCAATTTCTCCTCCATAAACTGCATGATAAATTAGTAAATATTAATTTGATGTGAAACAAAATAGTTTTTGCCCACTTTTCATAGCGGAAAAGCAGAAATTTTGAAGAAATATGATAAAAACATCACTTTTCTGGTACCCCAGGTGGCCGCCATCTTGAATTTACCCATGATCCTCTGCAAATAGGCTCAAAATGATTCCAATATGACAACCACTATAAAGTCACGGAGTTTCAGCTCTCCATTTTCTGTCGTTCCGGTGATAGCGTAGAAAGTTTGGTAGCCAAGCCAGGTAGGGTTAAACTATCTCGGGATCTTAGTAACTGATGTTTTTGCTTACAGTCTGATCTGTACAGTCTGATAAGTGACTCATCTGATGGTAAATGAACATGCATTAATCCTACATGCGTGTTCCATTATTCACATATGTTTATCTACTCTATGAATTTTTCATTCTATATTGCATGTAAGATATACTTACCTTGGAGGGAAGACGATACGGAAGCATCCTCGCAAGACAGGTTACAACTGTGGAAAAACGGACATATCCACGGTGGGAAGACGAACCTCCCTGTAGAGGGGATTTCTCACAAGGAGAAGCAGACGTATCCACGGTGGGAAGACGGAGCAATCTCTGGGACCATAAGTACCTGTAAGGGGAAGACGGTCATATCCACGGCGGAAAGCCACGACGTTTGGGGACGATATACCTACCTTACAGAGAAGAGAGCCGCTATATCCATAGCCTCGCTCCAACAGCCGAGAGAAGGAAGGACGTCTTCCATAGCAAGAGAGGGGCCAGCAGCCAGGCCGCCCCTACGATTACCTACAGTATGTAAAGGGCCAGCAGCCAGGCCGCCCTTTACACGGCACTTTATATTATCACTGTACATTTTACTGAATATTATTGCACATTAATTGACTCTATATCAGCCTTAGTTGTGTCTACACTCGCCTACTTTCTCGATCCAGACAAGGTGACAGGTCGAAGTGAATCTCTAATCGGCAAGGACTAGTGCTGGCAGGGACCGCGGCCTGACAGCTTGTACGCTACCATTTAACGAGACTAAGCTCAGCTGCGTCCCGTTCATTGACTAGCCCGGCACACGTTACACTAGTGTCATATCAGGCCACTCATTTATATGAACACGAGGAAATGAATGAGGAAAATGTACCCGAGATACTTTTATTGACCAGCTTATATTTATTTCTCTATACATTAATTTATTTTCATTTTTGAACGATCCCCCGTGATTTATACGCACCGTCGTTTACTGAACAAGCCGGATGCCGCGAATGATAATTCACCTCATCATTATTTGTTATCAGATTATGTGTGGCCGTGTTGGTAAGACGGTACCCTGAATGCAGTTTAACGGTCAGTTGTTGCTGTAACAAAATTGCTGTCAGTCTCAAAAAAATAATAATAATAATATGTTTGAATCATTCGTGAACTGCAGTTAAGGGTAAAACTTGCTTATCTTAAATAAAATGATAAACAGGATACTATTCCTACTTTCGGGATGTCACTATACTGTCAAGTGTAATTTTTAAAATACGTCTTGCCAAAGTGTACCAAAGACTCACAAGGCTTTAGATACTTTTTTCAGTATTTGCTCTGTTGCTCTGTTGCAATAAATGGACTCGCCAAAACGATTTTTATATCACAGAAAGGAGTTCCTCATTGGAATTTTTTGATAATTTCAATATTTCGTTGACCACCTCTGAGTTATTTAAATGGACGAGTTTGTGAAAATTAGTTTTTAAATTTCCCCGCTGTTGTCTTTTCATCAAAAATATTTGAATTTGCAGATTCATACAATATAGTTTGTCAACCTAAAAAGAGTGACTAGTTTTCTGAAAATGATTTTATGGTAGTTCATAGTTCAATAATTTGTATAAATCCGACAAAAACGATACCCCTTTAATGAAAAGAATGGATAACTTGAAACGGAGGCCAACCAGGAAAGGCTAGGTGTTCTTTAGTATTAAATATATACAGCGTTGTGTTTCAATTTCATGACATGTTCATAATAACATAGTTAATGTAGGTCAACACGAAAAAAGTGGCAAACATTTACTAGATAAAACGAAAAAAACTACAGAGTTGTGAGGAGCGATTTTCTTCATTTTACTTAATATTCAATATTATTTATTAAAAGCTCAACGAATGTTGATTACTTTCAATTGAACAATCAGATAAACATACGTAGACCATCTGTAGTGACTACTCCAGTCTCAAGTGTATATATCTGGACATCTTACAGTCATATTTTTGATCCGTATATTCACCAAACTTTGCGATTGATTATTAATACGTGTGCTCAATCACCCTCATGGGTTCATTCACCCCCATGGGTTCATTCACCCCCATGGGTTAGTTTATAGGGATAGGGAGATCGCGTGCCCTTTCTATGCTACTCACCGCGCACTACTCATCGCGCATGCGCAGTCGACCCATTCTACTGTAGGGTGCGAGCCTGGCCCATGGAATCTCAGGTAGCCAAAACCCCAGGTCTCTCGCCCCACCCTATCCCGCGCCACACCTATAGGGATAGGGAGATCGCGTGCCCTTTCTATACTACTACTCATCGCGCATGCGCAGTCGACCCATTGTACTGTAGGGTGCAAGCCTGGCCCATGAAATCGCAGGTAGCCAAAACCCCAGGTCTCTCGCCCCACCCTATCCCGCGCCACACCTATGCGACCCGCTGTGCAGTGAGTAAAGCGGAGGAGGAGGAGGAGTAGGAGGAGTCGGACACGCCACGGATTATACTAGGGAGATTTTCGAATTTTGGAACCTTTGACTCATAACACTGCATCAATATCTTCTAAATTGTCTGTGTGTTAGCTTGATGTAATTTGCACATTCGTTAAACCGTTCTGATCTGACAACAATTGTGTTACATCAAGAACATCCTGTACTCGCAGACTCCGACACCAGGTCTTTTATCATTGCCTTTTCAGTAAAAAAAAATAGGCAAATCAACTCTCAGAATCTGCACGTATAAGCGCACGCCTCCTCCAAATGCTGGACAATGGCTACCTGTTGCATAGGTGGGCATAGCGTTGGTCTTTAATTTCTAGAAGAATAATGGTGTATGTAGTTCGGGATCAATAATTCGATGATATATACATGTAGTGATGCTTCGATTGGTCAGCATCGCACTCGTTGAACATCACCTCTCAAGAGCCGGCAAATCGCTATATCGCACCCCATAGCATGCACTGCCTGTTGTATTAAACCAAAAAATTACACATGCAGTGTATATCAGAAATAGTTTTTATAAGATTGATGTCATTAGATTTAGCGTCGCCCACACTATCCATTTAACAGATTTATGGTAAATTTGTTTCTGAGTTTTCGCAGAATGAAATCAGCAACCTCCAGATCGATTCAATCGAAGACGTCATCTCTTTCATCTGGCGACAGAACGAACACCTGGTGTGAAATGTACATGATCAACGTGGCGAGTATAAGGGAGATTTTGAAATTCAGTTAGACCAGATAAATTCGACTCATCCGTCGTTTGAGCAAAAAAAAAGTTCCCCGTTCCAAACGCGGCAAAGTTTTAGGAGAGTGAAAGAGAAATTATATTTAATTACTCAGCATACGGCTAGTATACACAAGGTGTTTACTCCATCACATGTGCGCATACGGATACAATCGTTCATATTTTGCTTGACTAATTATTGGTCCACTGGATGCATGTCTCCACTGTATGCATGTAGCGGAAGAATGGGCTATTACAGAGATTGTGTGCAAATGTCTCCAGACCGTGCGCAATTGCCTCGAGACCGTGGGATATCGCTTCCAGACCGTGCCCTATCACAAACTACAGAACGCCATTTGATCGAGTTCCAACCAATCAGGGCGAATCTGGTATGAGGTATAATAAATGTGATTATGTAGCACCTGGGCATGAATTGGCGAGATATGGAAGAGGTGGGAAACATTGACGACGTCCGCTGATTAAAAAGCAACCATAGACTCCACAGGAAAGCTTCCCTCGGCACCTCACGTTCAGAATAGAACACGCAGGATTATAAAACATAGCCTTGGCAAATCAGCCGCGCTTTTATGTGGAAACTATGAAGTAATCACATGACCCCTAGCACCGGTGTAAGCGGAGTTACTTAACCCTATCTGGCCTGGGCTTTTTGGGACCTGTCCTGGCCTGGGGGGGACGTCATTTTCAAAAACAGCATTTTTTATTGATTTTTTCGGTCATATTTTTTCCGAATTTTCTATTTATGCAATTTCTCCTCCATAAACTGCATGATAAATTAGTAAATATTAATTTGATGTGAAACAAAATAGTTTTTGCCCACTTTTCATAGCGGAAAAGCAGAAATTTTGAAGAAATATGATAAAAACATCACTTTTCTGGTACCCCAGGTGGCCGCCATCTTGAATTTACCCATGATCCTCTGCAAATAGGCTCAAAATGATTCCAATATGACAACCACTATAAAGTCACGGAGTTTCAGCTCTCCATTTTCTGTCGTTCCGGTGATAGCGTAGAAAGTTTGGTAGCCAAGCCAGGTAGGGTTAAACTATCTCGGGATCTTAGTAACTGATGTTTTTGCTTACAGTCTGATCTGTACAGTCTGATAAGTGACTCATCTGATGGTAAATGAACATGCATTAATCCTACATGCGTGTTCCATTATTCACATATGTTTATCTACTCTATGAATTTTTCATTCTATATTGCATGTTTCGGTGATTATAGGTCCAGCGCGAACTAAAGTCTTGTTCTACAAACCCGACGTTAAGTAAAGCATCTATTCTATAGAAGTATGCCTATCGGACTTTTTTTTAGTTTTCTATAAACTCAAGTTCAACAACAAAGTTGACCAAGTTGCGATGCTGAATAACGATTATCGAAACGGTAAAAAGTTTTGTTT
Source organism: Hanleya hanleyi (assembly GCA_036873755.1). Taxonomy (NCBI): domain Eukaryota; kingdom Metazoa; phylum Mollusca; class Polyplacophora; order Lepidopleurida; family Hanleyidae; genus Hanleya; species Hanleya hanleyi. Next base: position 77,770 of record JAVTVY010023019.1, read on the forward strand.
TGTTCGATGAAACAAATAGGACTCTTTACCGCCCTTCATAGCAATGTTATATTTTTAAATTACCTTCTGAGTAGTATGCAAGACATATTGAATCATCCTTGAATTACGTGTAGTGTTGAACTTGGAAGCAAAAATTTAAGCATAAACTCACCAGCGATCTTTTCGCACAAAGCATACCCGCTGGACGAAGCACAGTTTGTCGTCTCCCAATTTGTCGTTACAGCTAGGGTTTGATCAATCAAGACACACCGCTCTGTGTCCTCATTATCCTTGTTCAACCAAGGCTGGTAAGTCCCGAGTTGTCCACCCTTGTGCCACCTATACTCACCAGGGGTCGTTCCTGCATAGTTGTATAGGCCGCTCCAGAATTTGTCCCTTAATAAAGTGAGATAAAACTGGATATATGTATGTGTAGGCCTTAATGTTTCCATTTGCAGTTATTATGTCATATGTAAATGTTTGATTTCCAACGTCAGATCTGGCATTCAGTAGTCAGTCGTCCATAATCAAATTGAGCAGAAAATGTTAGCGCCACAGTCCGAACAGGCATGAATTCCCTATATATATATGTATAAATACAAAGTTTTCTCAATGATGCCAGCGAAACATCATAATGTTTCTCTCGTCCATATCTCTGATTTCCTTTTCTGAAAGCATTGCCTTGTTTTCTTGATTATTGTACCTCAATCACGAAACGACTGTATATGTATAGGTTCTAATATGGTGTCTCGCTACCAAAGTTGGACAATGATCTCGTTTTGCTCAATCATAAATCCAGTTTATTATAAATCGGCCATCCTAATATAATTTTGCCTACACAGATGTGTGAGTGAGTGATTGAGTGAATATAATTTAACGTAACTTCTACACAGATGAGACTTTCCTATTCACGCATCATAAATTCTTGATGTGTAAAATTTCAATTCCAATGAAGAAACACTCGAGTAATCCCATTTGAAAAAGTCATCTGTAGTGAATGAACAATAATTCTTGTCATTTCTTAAAGGAAGAATATAAAAAAAAATCGCTGAAAGGACACTGCAGATCCGTGATCTATGGCAAAATAAATCGATCTCTCCATTGTCATATATATCTTCGTCGCAATATACTCACAATCCATCAATCAAACCGGACTGTTTGAACTCGGTCATAAATGTCCAACCGTCTTCACTGTCTACCGTCACGAGAGTCATGTTGGCAATCTCGCATATTTCGGCCGCCTGGTTCCATGGTATTTTCTTATTGGAGTAGTAGGTTAGGTTTCGCATGGCATGGTTCGTGTAGACAAATACGTGGACTTCTGCTTCAAGTAAACATTTACACGAGTATTAATTAGCACTTCTCCCATAGCAAGTGTACAAGAAAAACTTTGCAATTTCAAAAAAGTACGTATGGGTTCTAGATGGTTCCCCCTCCCGGCCTCAGGTGTCGCTCTATACATCATGTAAGAGATCACGGGAGAGGGGCGATACCCTATATCCACAGCGGGTTTCTATAATGGTGTCCTTAAATTAGATGGTGTTGGTCGGGGCTAGGGGTGATATTGTTGAACAAAATGTGTAAAACAAATGACATTTGACTTGAGAACGATACTAGTACCTGTATCGAAACGTCGTCCTGAATAAACTAGAAGTTGTTATCCATAAGCAATTTGTTTATTTAATCGCTATATAAATGACGCAGTGAAGGATATATATCCACCATCGCTGGATTTGAAGGAAACTACAGATAACCCTACCGGCACATCATATTTAGACCTATATCTCTTTAAAAATGAAGCGGGCCTTCTCTGTCGTCGAGTTTTTGACAAAAGAGATGATTACAATTTCGACATCGTAAACTATCCCTTTCTGAATGTAATATTCCAGTGGGATACTGCATATGGTGTATACATATCTCGCCTAGTAGCATTTGCTGGATCCTGTGTTAAATGTGACGATTTTAATCAACGTCACAAAACATTATTGCCGAAACTTATAAAACAGAGCTATACACCAAGCGCCGTCACTCAAAGTTTCTCAAATTTGACGATACATATCGCATGCTGATAGAAAAATACGAGCGTAGCGTGCAAGATCTATGGCGTTGCGTTTCGTAACTTACGTCTAATTCCGCTTAACCCAGGGCTAGGGGCCGTATGAACCCATGTACTTCAAGATCCCCATGGTGCTTATATGAACATTTACAATCAAAGCGTGACTGGGATACATCATTCTCTAGATAACGACTTTACAGCGACTGTCATATGGATTTATATCTTTGGAACATCAAGATGACTTGCCGGTATCATTGAAACTGTTGACCGCTTCTCTCTTAAAGGAAACTAGCCTATGTGTATGTATACTATGATTGTCTTTTTGAATTTGATGCTAATTCTGTTATATGGAATATGGAACAGGTTTTTGGATTATGGACGCGGATCTTCTTTACTTGACGACGGTTGAATTATAAATGACAAACCAGCCGCTAGTAGTTCATCTTCTTTCATTTTAGAGATGGACGTACGCCTGTGATTATAATGATCCCGAGAACAGGAACATGATCCCGTGCGGAATAGGAAGGCACGTAAAGATATGACGTCTTCACGATTATAAATATCAGCACATCAAAAATCAAGTAATAGAAAGAAAGCGATTCTCAAAACTAGTTCGTCCACTGCGATATACGCATTGTCATCGAAGTGACAGAAAAGGACCCCAGAGAAGTATTGTCGGGATTTCTTATATGTTCAGTCACAGTTGCTCTATGGCTAGCCCTTTAGCAGGCTAACACAGTCACTTGAACTCCGCGCTTCGTTATTGAGAGTTGCCGATCAGATATACAGACGGCGCTGCTATTGGCTCATATGAGCTAGATAGCTTGATTCTTTACAGATATGAATAATGTATTATATATTATAAATTTTTAGCCAGAGGCGTTGTGGTAGCGCGTCTCTCTGAGAATGAGAATGCATAGCACGATAATTCTAATTTTTGTGTTTGTACATATTTTGTTCTTCTGTATGTAACAATCTCACCGATGGGAGGAATGAAACGCACCGATGCTCTTTCGACTTAATATGGCTGTATAGTGTCATATCTCAGCCCTGTCGATAGAGCATCGGCGGCCCGGTACAGTTCAGTGGAGAACATCAGTGATTTAAGCCAGGGGCATGAGTTCGAATCACAAATCAAAGAGACCCATATTAAAAGTATGATTGTCGTCATCAAATCCGGTCCATATCATAAAAATGAAGAAACCGATCAACAACAAACTTGATAAGGTGACTCCAACTAAGACGTAGGCTGGAGTTGTTTTCAGCCAAGAATTATGCTAATTGTCAAGGTAACGCATGGCTATTTTATTTTTCACAAGATGCCCTCAATTTGATATTCTAAACAATAACTTACCTGATAGGATGATCAATAGCACGCCTGCTGTGTTCAACATTCTAAAACCTACAAAACAGTAAAATCGGTCTTAACAAACTCCTTCAAGTAAGACATTATTTTGTCGCGGCGATATATGTATAATTTCAAGTATTACTGGGTTATCTGGCACTTATGTTAGGAAGATTCGATTCTGTCATGTCTTTGTTCTCCCGCAGCTGAAACATTTTGGAGCCATCCAACGTGTATCGATCAGATAAAACATAAAATATTGCAGGTGTTCCATGTCTAAGTCGTTACGCCAACGCATAGTCAAATAGCAAATACTAGCACAGTCAACTACGTGAATATATATTCTTCTTACTGCCAAACCACACCACCTGTAATTGATATGTAGACCCGACATCTCGCCGAAGACTGATAGGTCAGATAACACCGCTGAAAGACAAGCCTCTGATCCATCCGATAAGAGCGTTTTGTCGTCCGCAAACATACTGATCTTGTATTCCGTATCACCAATTGTAATGCTTTTTATACCGTCATTATTTCTGATCATTAAAGAAAGTATTTCAGCACATAGCACAAACAGATATGGCGAAACAGGATTATCTTGACGACAGCCTCGTTTTACCTCGAAAAACGGGGAGAGGAACCCACATTGAAGCACAGAAGATGAAATGTCTTTATAGAAAGCATTAATCCATCTTTTAATAGTTTGGCCAAAATTAAATAGCTCTAAGACTTTGTTAATAAAGTCCCATGATATTGTATCAAAGGCTTTTTTGAAGTCAATTATAAACAGCATACCTGGAAGATTATTTGCCTCGGCTATGTTCAGTATATCATACACTAGTCTTATGTTATCTCCAATAAAACGATCTTTAATGAAACCAATTTGCTCTTCACTAATTAGGCCCCCCAGGTGTACCTTAATTCTTTCTGCTATACATGATGAGGCAATTTTATACTGAACGTTTAATAGTGTGATTGACCGCCAATTTGCCAAAAATTCTCTGGGAGTTTTTTCCTTTTGGCAGGCAGGTTATGATTCCTTGTCTTTGCGTTATCGACATCGTTCCACTTTCAAATCCGAAGTTTATACTCTTTACAAGGTAAGTACCAAGATCCCTTCAAAAGAATTTAAAAAACTTGGCGGTGAAGCCGTCCGATCCTGGAGATTTATTGTTTGAGACGTTTAAGCCCTTAAACGTCTCAAACAATAAATCAATACTTTCTCATGTGTGACTGGACCCTCAATTGACTGCTTCGCTTCTTCTGTAAGCGTACTGAAGGTGCTCAAATTTAAGTCGGGTAATTCGACATCATTAGTTAATCGACTACAATAGAGATTTTTAAAAACGTTTCCTACTGCTTTAAGTATTTCCTTTTTAGTCTGTTATATTTGTGTTTTCATCTTGGATTTTTGGAATGGTTTTGTTTATATAATTTCTTTTTTCTAGCGAGCAAAAGTATTTTGATGGTTTCTCACCATCCTCTATCCATTTTGCTCTAGATCGAACCATAATTCCATCCGTTTTTGTTCTCCTTAAAACTTCTAGTTCTTTTGGGGCATCATTTAATAATTGCAACGTTTCTGCTGACCCATCTATGTTCACAATGGTTTCTAATTTGGAAATACTTTCTTCAATTTCACGTTCCTGTACTTCAGATACTTTTTTCTTCTACTAGAATATTCTACTGTTTCCCCCCGTATTTCCACCAGTAGGGTATCAAAAAAGAGCTGATCATTCACAGAGTTCTGAACAGAATTATATTATTCGAAAGTGCTGGCAATTACTTGCTTAATTTCTTTAATATGATCTATGTCTTTTAACAGCGAATTATTAAATTTCCATAGTCCGCGTCCTCGTTCGAAGTCGTTAAATCTACATTCGAGAATGACGACAGAATGGTCCGTTTTATAGCCAGAAATAGTTCGATGATTGTCGACAAAGTTTTAAAATTCTTCATTTATTAAGAAAAAGTCAGGGCGTGCCTGTTTGAAAGGTCTTTTTTGTCTCCATGTGAACGTTCTTGCATCGTCATGGATATATCGAAATACATCGGATAAATTATCGGATTCGATCATGTCAAGCACTACATTTCTTTCGTTAGGGTGGTTCACGTGAAGATAGTTTTCTGTGTCTAAATTTGGATCTAACACTAGGTTTCAGTCTCCACAGAAGACACAAAACTCATTAGCGAAAGAATGAATACACTCCTTCACGGTGTTAAAAAAGGTTGGACTGTCCGTGTTCGGACCGTATATATTAACAAGTGTTATCCTCTGTTTGCCTATTAATGAATCAAGAGCTAAGAAATTTCCTTCTACATCTCTTTCTTCTTTCATTACTTTAAACTCAAAATTATCAGCGAATAATATTGCCACACCTCTTGATTGGCTGTTGTTAGAACTAAAATAGCATTCTTTATTTCCCCATTCTAGTTTTATCTTTGATTCTGTTTCCTTAGTAAATGTGTATCTTGCATACAGAAAATTGAACATTTTTTTTCTTTTCAATGAATTCAAACAAATCGTTTCGATTGGTTGGACAGCAAGGCCTCTACAATTCATAGACAAGAAATTAACTTTGCCCTCCATGTGTTACATATTTTACATGCATGTACTTGAGATGTCGGGTCCTAAAATGTACCCATTATCATGTTTATAGAGTATAATATATCCGACAATACTTTCACACAACAATAGAAACGGAAAAATATAAAAAAGACTCAATAAAGTAAACATTAATTGACAAACAGTTGCTAATAAATATACATAAAAAAAATAAACCTTCCGGCCTGCATGGAGGCCAAGTGCTCGCATATACATTAAAGACCAGGGGCCCAGATTTAAAAGAACAGGAAAAGACGCCTGGACTACCCACAATTGGGCATTTGCGTCTGGGACACAAGCGACATAAATCAGTTTTTGGCTCGAAAAACACACCAAATTCTCTTTCTGGGTAGCAGAAATCTCTCACAGACTTTCAATTTAAAATAATATCAGTTTGTTAGAAAAGCTTTAAAACTCTCAAATAAACGACCATAATACCCAGCAGATCCGTAATTTGTATAAGATACACATCGTAGTTTTCGAGTGTGAAATTTGTCGAGTCACTTGCACTCCATGCATATTTTCTTTTTGTTTACACTGTGTGGTTGTTTGCATCCGAAGTTCATAACATTCATCTGATTTCATTGGAGAGCGGGAGGAGTCGCGTGGCTATTATATCACACCATATCTTTGATTCATGTTGCAAGTTTTCATCAAGTCCGTGGTACATGCCGCCTGTTCACAGCATTACAATGTCCACACAATAATTGCAATAAGAGGATGGATGAGGTACGGATATACCATAATATCCAAGAATCGAGCGTGGTCCTGGGAATGTCTTCGAGTTCAGCGCTGTCATAAAATCAGGCTGTGATGTCCAATAACACCGTTCTACGTGGCCACACAGAGTATTATTTTATTGCAGAATAATTCAAAATATTTTAGTTCACATTAACCAAATCAGGGTAACATATTTCAGTTTTCTAAGATCACAAATATTCCAAGCTGGTATTCAACAAACCATTCAAACAAACCAATCTGTTGCACTTGAGCATAACTTAATTCGGGTTGCCCATTTTGCAACTATGGGTACGGACCATCATGTTGGATGACGCCAGGGTACAGCAAACTTACAATCTCTGATGACTGTGACCAATTCAATAACTTTTATGCTTCTAAGAATGTTCTACTGGTAATAGCTCATAAATATGGCATCTGTTTTCTAACGAACAAACAATCAGCAATATATCTTTGATATTGAACATACCTTGAAATTTCAGCCGGAATGTAAGAAGTGTTAACTCGCGGGCGCTAAGCCGACCGTGTGTATGCCAGCCGTCACTACTCAGCATAATAGCTTTCGGTCAATCAGAAACAACGGTTGATGTGCAGCCGACCGTGTCTCACAAAAACAGCTGAATTTTGCTAACTTTCAAAAGTATTTCGACGTAATTTTTAATCATTTATGAACAGATATCATTACATACACTTGTCCAGTAAACCTTTATCTTTTTGGTGAGGGTTAAATAAATTTTCCATTGGTAGTGAATGCAAAAAAAACATCTTTGTTAAGCCGTCCTCTCATTCAATCAACATGGAGAAGGGATTAGCTGAACTACAACTTTTAAATCAAATTTTTACGTTATTTGGCAAATCATACATTTAAAAATTAATTTACACCATAGGGAAGGTAATATATGATAGAAAATCTGTAAAGATAAATACATTTCATTTAGATATAGATTTTTATATTCGGCCCTGCTACCTCGGGTCATAGTAAAATTGTACCGGTTGGCGTGCCCTGGACTGCACTGTGTGCGCTTGAAAATCACCCGCGTGTCTCCGATTTTTGCTTATGGGTAGGCGCATTGAAACTAAGCGACCATATGACTCTCCATGGGGCAGATCATGGGAGTTCACCCAGACACAGATCACATATTTCGATACTAAGCAACAATATCACCATGACGAACTCCAAGGATCGTGTTAACTGTTGGAATATCACGATGATCTATAGCGAGTACACTAGTTACTTGAATGAGGATGAAGAGAAAAATCTTACCGGGCATCGCGGCGATCCAGCGCCTTCTTGATAGCAATGCGTGTTATGCAAATCTTCCCGGTGATGTACTGAACTTGGAAAATCATGTCTTAATATACCTTAGTTTAATGTGTGCGTATTCCTCATAGTCCATGGGCCCAGACCAGAAATTCCACTTGTCGGTACCATCTAAGGAAACCAATCCTAGTTATGATTTTTTAATTGGTGTATATATATAGATCATATTTTGATGTGATAACCATTGCAGACTGGCAGCTTATTGGTAGTTTTCATCTCTGGAATGTACCCACCCTCCGCATAATGAAAGCGAAAGGCAAACTCGGAAACATTCACTAATGATGCAATTGCTGTTTCCACATGGGGCTAGAATGAACTACAAACCACAAATACATGTCTGAAATGCTTTATTTATACCATCCGAATAATCCTTTCTGTCATTCTTGAAGGCAGAATTTGTTTTATGGCAGAAAGGGGCGAACAATAGGGCCTATCAAAATGTTGTTGATTATGTGATTTTCAGTACATTTTAATTTATAATATTGTCATACAAGTTCCCTGGGGAGTGCTACTGAACCGCAGTAGCCTACAACATGCACATGTTGTATGAGGAAAACATTTATGAACATTTTACAAGTTTTTACCACAGTTATAGGAATTGTCCTTCCCCTACCCTAGTTCCAACAAGCGTCCAAAAAGTGAGATTTATGTATAACCCAAATTTCACCACGCTACTGTGGCATGTTTATGTACTATGTTTTACTCATGCATATTTGTAGCCATGAATGTATGTGATTGTGCCAAAACATTCACACCATGGATCAGTAGTCTAGTCTTCATCACTGTTATCAGCATCA